>ML404703.1:0-18470 GCA_005239525.1 Nicotiana knightiana | reverse complement strand
AATTTGATGAAGTTGGAACTCTCTCTCTCTAGAACCCACTCTCTCCTCTCTCTAATTTATCAGAAAATAAGCTTAAAATGAAAGGGGTAAGTGTTTTAATGAACTGGGGGTCGGGTATAAAATTAGAATTTTAACAGTCCCGAAGCAGATATGCGGTCAGGAATGCGATCGCATTCCTGCTATGCGGTCCGCATTCCTGTCGCATAAATGGCCCTCAAATGGGCCAAAAAATAAAAGCAGACTGCCCAGGTATGCGACCACTATGCAGTCCGCATACCTGCTATGCGATCATATAGTGCATCGCATAACTCCCTCAGCAAAAATCATTGTTCAAGAATGCAACAACTATGCGGCCTACGTTCGCGAAATGTAATCGCATTCTAGGCCACATAGCTGTCCTCAAAATGGATAGCAAATTGTCCAAGTATGCGACCACTATGCGGTCCGCATACCTGATCTGCAATCGCATAGTGGACCGCAAACCTGCGGAAATTTGGAAAATTATATCTTTTAAGTCCCGGGGTACTTTTTACTCAAAAAGCGTCCGTTTTAAGAATTTCTACAGTCTAACAACATGGGGACCTATTTGGGCAATATTTTTAGCCATGAAATTTTACGGTTCTTTACATTCTCCCCCACTTAGAATCATTCGTCCTTGAATGAGGATCGAGGAATCACTTAGTTAAGAGAACACAAAACATGCCAACCTCCAAATTTTTACTAACTCCGATATTTCCTGAAACTTTCGCCAGAGTTTCCTCTGTAATTAGTCTTATCTACATGTCAGAGAGCCCCTGAAACATATTTTAACCAATTCTACACATTTTTAGTTACTCTATCAACTTGCTCATAATCAGGTCATTTCAACAAGCTACATATAATTCAATTACTTCCACAAGCCTCACATAGTTCTGTTAACTCCACAAACTTGCATATCATTTAACTATCACATGAATTGCACATAATTTAACTTACTTCAAGGAGTTGCACACTACCCAAATAATTACAACATACACAAATATGGCACAACATGAGAAGTTACAATAGTAGGGAAACTAGGGGAATGGAGTGTTCTTGCACAAAATTTAACACAATATATAATTGCTGAGGAATGAGAACTTTCAAAACCACTATCAGACTTATTCAAACAAGTGGGTGTATTTCTCTTTCATTTAATTTTCCGCTTCCCCCGTGGATTTTTCGACTTGTCGACTTCGCCATAACACTTTAACAGAAGCAATCTCTTTGTTCCTCAATCTACAGACTTGCCTATCAAGAATAGCAACTGGAACCTCTTCATATGAAAATCCTTCATTAATTTCAACCGTCTCAACCGGCACAATGGCGGATGGATCCCCAATTACCTTCTTCAGCATGGACTCATGAAACACCGGGTGCACTAATGACATCTCAGGGGGCAATTCCAGCCTATAAGCCACCTGTCCTATCCTTTGAGCGATCCGATACGGCCCGACATACCTAGGGTTCAATTTCCCTTTCTTCCCAAACCGCATTACTCCTTTCATGGGAGACACCTTCAATAATACCCAATCATCTACTTGAAACTTCAAATCTCTTCGACGAACATCCACATAGGATTTATGACGACTCTGAGCAGTCTTCATCCTTTCCTGAATGACTTTAACTTTTTCCATAGCTTGGTGCACAAGGTCCGGTCCTAGCAGTTCCGCCTCGCAAACCTCAAACCATCCAATTAGAGACCTACACCTCCTTCCGTACAATGCCTCAAATGGGGCCATCTGAATACTAGCATGGAAACTGTTATTATAAGAAAATTCTATATGTGGCAAGTGATATTTCCAACTACCCTTGAAATCTAATACACAAGCCCATAACATACCTTCAAGCGTCTGAATGGTCCGCTCCGCCTGCCCATCAGTCTGTGGATGGAATGCTGTGCTGAGATTTACCTGAGTACCCAAACCTTGCTGAAATTTCTTCCAAAAGATAGCTGTGAACTGGGCCCCTCGATCCGAGATAATAGATACTGGAGTGCCATGGAGCATGACTATTTATTTGATAAACAACTGAGCATACTGTTTTGCAGTATCGGTGGACTTGACTGGCAAGAAGTGAGCTGATTTCGTGAGTCGATCCACTATCACCCAAATTGAGTCAAACTTGCAATGAGTGCGGGGTAACCCTACCACAAAGTCCATATTGATCATCTCCCATTTCCACATTGGTATTTCCATGAGCTGCGTCAACCCACCGGGCCTCTAATGCTCGGCCTTCACTTGCTGACAATTCGGACACCTAGCCACAAAGTTCGCCACACTCCTCTTCATACCATTCCACCAATAAATCTCTTTGAGATCATGATACATCTTCGTAGATCCTGGGTGTACTGAATACCTGGAATTGTGAGCCTCTGCCATTACCCTTTCTCGAATATCATCCACGTCCGTTACACATAGCCTCCCTTGGCACCGCAAAACACCGTCATCACTGCCGAGTGAAAATGCTATAGTCTTGTGATTCAGAATTTCTTCTTTCAACTGTGCCAAAGCTGGATCCTGAATTTCTTTCCCTTGACTTCCGCTACAAGTGAAGACTCCGCTCCGTTACGCACCACAACATTCCCTTCATCTGAGGCTGAAAGACAAACCCCCAGACTGGTCAACTGATAAACCTCCAGAGCCAAAAGCTTCTGACCTGCTTCCAAATGAGCCAAGCTACCCATGGATTTCCGACTAAGAGCGTCGGCTACCACATTCTCCTTTCCTGGATGGTAAAAAATATTCATATCATAATCCTTGAGCAATTATAACCACCTCCACTGCCTTAAGTTTAGCTCCTTTTGTTTGAATAAATACTGAAGACTCTTGTGGTCTATGAACACGTCCACATGGACCCCATAAAGATATTGCCGCCAGATCTTCAATGCAAACACAACCACCGCGAGCTCCAAATCATGCGTCAGATAATTCTTCTCGTGATTCTTGAGCTGTCATGAAGCATACGCTATTACCTTACCACATTGCATCAACACACATCCCAAACCAACCCTTGAAGCATCACAATACACCACAAACCCTTCTGAACCTTCTGGCAAGGTCAACACTGGCGCCGAAGTCAATCTTGATTTCAATTCTTGAAAACTCTTTTCGCAAGCATATAACTACTGAAACTTAACCGCTTTCTGCGTCAGCTTAGTCAATGGGGAGGCGAGGGTAGAGAATCCCTCCACAACTCTTCGATAATACCCAGCTAGACCCAAGAAACTGCGAATCTCTATTTGGGTCGTTGGTCTAGGCCAATCCTTTACCGCTGCAATCTTTTGGGGATCAACCCGAATCCCTTCCCGAGAAACAACATGGCCCAAAAAGGTGACTGCTTCTAGCTAAAATTCACATTTTGAAAACTTTGCATACAACTATTGCTAATGAAGAGTCTGCAGAACTGCCCTGATGTGAGTAGCATGATCTTCCTGACTTCGCGAATAAACAAAGATATCGTCAATGAAGATAATCACAAAGGATTCAAGAAACGGTTTTGAAAACCCGATTAATAAGATCCATAAAAGCTTCTAGGGTGTTGGTTAGCCCAAAAGACATTACCATAAATTTGAAGTGCCCATATCGAGTTCTGAAGGCAGTCTTAGGAATATCCTGCTCCCTGATCTTCAACTGGTGATACCCGGACCGCAAATCAATCTTTGAGAAGAACCTAGCACCTTGCAACTGGTCGAACAAATCATCTATCCGAGGCAATGGATATTTGTTTTTGATAGTGACCTTGTTGAGTTGCCGATAATCAATACACATCCGAAGCGATCTGTCTTTCTTTCTGACAAAAAGAACCGTGCGCCCCAAGGCGACACACTTGGCCGTATGAAACCCTTTTATAATAGATCTTTCAATTGCTCTTTTAACTCTCTCAATTCTGCTGATGCCATTCGGTAAGGTGGAATAGATATTGGATTTGTATCTGGCAATACATCAATCCCGAAACCGATCTCTCTATCTGGTGGAATCCCAGGAAGCTCGTCCGGAAATACTTCAAGAAATTCATTCACAACAAGCACAGATTCGAGAGCAGGCACCTCTGAAGTGGTGTCCGCAACCCGGACCAAATGGTAGATGCACCCTTTTCTGATCATCTTTGAGGATTTAAGGTAGGAAATAAGCCTACCTCTTGGCACAACATTATTCCCCTCCCACTCGATAACTGATTCATTATGAAACTCAAGCCTCATAATCCTGGTTCGACAGTCGAGTTTAGAAAAGCACGAATAGAGCCAATCCATCCCCATAATTACATCAAAGTCTACCATTTCTAACTTAATAATATTGACCGTGGTATTCCGACCATGCACCGTGACAACACAATTCCTATAGACTCGCACGGCCGTAATTCACCAACCGGAGTCGACACAGAGAACGGCTCGTGAAGATGTTCAACTTGAAGCAATAAATGGAGTAACATATGACAAAGAAGACCCGAGATCAATAAGAGCATAAACATCATGTGACTGAACAATCAGAATACCTGTGACAACATTTGGGGAAGCCTACGCACTCTAGCGACCACTCAAAGCATGGAACCGACTGGGTCCCCCTCGACCCTGTGCTCCACTCCTAGCTGCATCGCAACCTACTGGAGCTGGAGGGCGTGCTGAAGATGTAGCAACTGAAGAACTGGATGGCTGAGCAGTGCCCCTACTCATGCACCCTCGCAAAACGTGGCCTCTCACTCCACACCTATAGCATACTGGTATGTCCAAGTAATAGGGCTCAGAATGAAACCTCCCACACTTAGGGCATGGGGCCCTCCGCTGCTGCTGGAACCTCCCACTGGAAAGAACCGACTGATGGAACCTCCCGCTGTCTGAACCTGGTCCAACGCGACCTCCCAGCTAATAACGGTGCCCTGGTGGCGGCGCACTGGCTGAGGACTGAGATGGCCCTGATGACCCTCTCCCAAGGACTGATCTCCCTCCTCCAACTGAACTCCCAGGGTTGCCCGCTGACTGGGACCTACTACTACTCTCCCTATCCATTCTTATCTTTAATTTCCGAGCCTACTTAGCCTGGGCAAATCCCACAATCTTCCCATAGTTTATATCTGAATGCAGAGCAGCTGTAGCAGCTTTATTGATAACCAAGGGACCAAGGACCTGAACAAACCACGAACTCTAGCCTCCATAGTAGACACCATGTGAACAATATATTTGGACAAGCGCACGAACTCCATATGATACTCCCACACACTCATGTTGCCCTGCTTAAGGGCCTCAAACTCTTTAGCACGGGCTGCCATAATCTCGGCAGGCAAGAAATGATTCATAAAGGCATCCACAAACTCCTCCCACCTTGCCGGAGGGCTCCCCTCTCCATGGGAAATCTCCCATATCTCGAACCACGAATATGCTGCTCCCTTTAGACGATAGGAAGCCAACTCAACCCCCTCTATCTCAGTAGCCCTCATAACTCGGAGGGTCTTGCACATCTCATCAATGAACTCCTGAGGATCAGCCTATGGGTCGGTGCCTGTGAACTCTGGAGGGGCTAACCACAGAAACTGGTTGACCCTGGAACCTGAAGAATCCCCTTGCTCACTAGAGGACGCAGGGGAAACACTTGATCTTTGGGCCTGGGAGGCCACTAGCTGAGTCAACATCTGAATAGCTCCCCTGAGGTCCCCATCAGAAATATCGGGACCGAAAGCTGGGACTGAGGAAGGATCAGGAACATCAGCGGGAGGGACTGTAGCACCCTCCGTTGGAGTAGGAATAGGAATATCCTGGCCTGGGATGGAAGAGTCAGGAAAATTCAGGGTTGAGGAATCATTCTCACACGCACCATCAGATAAGGAATTTACGACCACTCCTGGGGTGGCATTGGCCTCTGGGCCGTGTCGGGATCTCTTCTTAGGTGCCATTTACTGAAAATTGGAACAATGCACGAGTTAGATAAAGATGTTCTCACTTTCCACTTCATCGCACGATACAGAGTAACAATGAAAGGGTATTTTCCTAAATGTCCATGCAGCCCCCTAATTATAGATGTGGTCGACAACACACTGATAAGAAGGGCTCTACTAGACACGGCTCCAAGACATCCTAGGACACTTTTAAAACCTGAGGCTCTAATACCAAGTTTTTCACGCCCCAAAACCGATGCACGAGATCGGCACCTAACCGGATAATTCCGGTCAAGCGATATTGGGTTGCCTTTCCTACCCAACGCATTACCCCGTGTGCACAATATACATATTTATAATGAATTTACAACAAAATTTCCGTTTTCCTCTTTTAAAGCTTCAATCCTTTGATGATACCAAAATTATACAAACAAAACACAACATTTCCATCATGGGACCATGATTCCGAATAATTACAACTATTACCCAAAATATATATATATACAACCCACATCATGTCTAAAAAGCCTCTAAAAGTACTAGGAGTTTACATAGACTTTCCGGTAATAAGGCCCCGGCTACACCTTAAAAGACATAAAATATACAAAAGAGATGATATAGACTACACACAGCCTTGAGAGGAAATGAGGCTCACCAGAACTACTAGAGAGATGAAGAGGAGGCACCACTAACGGCGGACCGAGCTACCTGCTATAGAACCACCTACATCCATATAAAAGATGTAGCGGCCCCGACAAAAGGGACGTTAGTACCATCGAATAGTACTAGTATGTATAAACAAACTTTACTCTATGTAAAATCAAGCAATACACATATAAGAGGCAGTTAAAGAAACCCAAACAAATATTGCACAGGGATACAGAGAATCACAAATGAGGTTTTCACACTTTCTTATTTCAATTGTTCCCTTGTTGCGGCGCGCAGCCCGATCCCACCTTACAATCATATTCCACCCTTATTTCTTCTGTTGCGGCATGCAACCCGATCCCATCTCACAATCACATTACACCCTTATTACTTCTGTTGCGACGTGCAACCCGATCCCACCTTAAAATTCTGTTGCGGCGTGTAACCCGATCCCACATTACAATTCTGTTGCGGCATGCAACCCGATCCCACCTTACAATTCTGCTACGGCGTGCAACTCAATTCCACCTTACAATCATATTTGATAGCAACAATAACCAACAATTATATCACAGGGATTTTCATCATCAAGAACATAAGTTCACATCAACCAACAACTATATGAAGTCAAGGCACAATAATCCTTACCAAACAGTAATTTCATGTATGGGGTTGCCATCACTATTTAACTCAACTAAATCAATCCATATTTTTTTCTCATCATTTTCCACACGGCCCTTAGAAATTAGATACATTCCCACCTTAGGGTACGTTAACATTCTTTCATTTAGTAGCACATACTGCCATATCAACATAATTGAACATTTAACGAACCTTACACATGATAGGATAAGCACAAGGAATCACCCTTCATAATCTCAATTAGCTCGGTAATCGACTTAAGAAAAAAATCAGAGAATGAACTCGTATACCTCTACACAGCAGGAAAATCAATTCACATATGCTCTAGCAAGAATTTCATACCGTGTGCTCTGACACCAACAAGGTAAATCTACAAAGATTAAAGTTAGTCATACATACCTTGAATCGGAATTCCCCTTTAATTTTCTACCACAATTCACCGGACCTTCTAGCACCTTCAATCTAATTCACAATGTGGCATAATTGAACTTAGAATTAAGAATGATGATCATATCTTGAACTCACTTGAGAATTCTATCAAACACTAGGTGTTCCTTTAGATTAAATGGCCTCTTTTTAGTGAAATATTACTCAAACCCATTTCCTTTTACTAGATTATGACTAATGTGTTACATGCATGCAAGACTCCTACCCCCATATTCATGAACTTACCTAACAATGTTTCATTTTAACAAAATCTGGAAATCAAGGCTGATGGGGTAGAACCTTACCTCTTGTAGTGAAGAAAATGGGGTCCTACTTGATCAATTCCAGGCCTGAGTAGTGATGGAGGAACAATTTGATGAAGTTGGAACTCTCTCTCTCTCTAGAACCCACTCTCTCCTCTCTCTAATTTATCATAAAATAAGCTTAAAATGAAAGGGGTAAGTGTTTTAATGAACTAGGGGTCGGGTATAAAATTAGAATTTTAACAGTCTCGAAGCAGATATGCGGTCAGGAATGCGATCGCATTCCTGCTATGCGGTCTGCATTCCTGTCGCATAAATGTCCCTCAAATGGGCCAAAAAAGAAAAGCATACTGCCCAGGTATGCGACCACTATGCGGTCCGCATACCTGTTATGCGATCACATAACTCCCTCCGCAAAAATCAAGGTGCAAGAATGCGAAAACTATGGGTCCTACATTCACGAAATGCAATCGCATTCTATGCCGCATAATTGTCCTCAAAATGGACATCAAACTGTCCATGTATGCGACCACTATGCGGTCCGCATACCTGATCTGCGATCGCATAGTGGACCGCAGATCTGCGCAAATCTGGAAAATTATATCTTTTAAGTTCCGGGTACTTTTTACTCACAAAGGGTCTGTTTAAGAATTTCTACAGTTATAACAACACGAGGACCTGTTTGGGCAATATTTTTAGCCATGAAATTTTACGGGTCTTTACAAAAATGACAGGGATCCCCTTTATATAGGAGGGGGAATCCCAACATAGTAAATGTGTAATTATTACAAATAAATACAGCTAGTACAACTATTTAATGGCTTGGTACGGACTTGTACCACTCTTGCAGACTTGGCTAGCTCTAGCCACGTGCCCTTAGGAATTTCCCGCCTTTCCACGATGGTCACCAATTTATACTGCACCGGGGTTAAGCACAATGAGCCTTCGATGTGATTCCTTGGAGGATATACCTCAGGATCGAACAATGAATTCCGCTTCGGGCTCCTCGAGGTCAATCATGGGATGCCATAACGGTCCCAAAATCGAACTCCCCGATTTTGGCCGTACATAATAAATGTGAGTGAGTCAATATCATGTTTTTCCAATCATGTCAAAATTGACCGAACTACGCGGGTCTGATTCTCACCGGATATGAGATACGTAGGAAAACCTCATCGGTGCTGAGCCCAATTCTTCCAACCAAACAATGTAATGAAGTATCTCTGTTTGTCAAAAGAATAAAACCGACCCATCTTCGGTTAAGTCTAACGTCGTTTTTGCCGGAATAGCCTTAGAATACTTTACATTGTCGAGGGGCTATTTTCGCTAAGAACGGACATGTCTGTCAATAAAGCATCACTTTCCCCAGAAAATTGCCTTTACTTCGGCCTCAAAACTTTATTCAAAAGCAAGAAGGGGCTACTATTGCAAAAATGACCGTTCTGGTCGATGTTGCACAAATAGCCACCTTTAGGTAATATTCCTTTAAAAAATTGAAACCTGGTTCTTGCAAAAAGAGTCTGTTGGTCTGTCTTTCAAACTAGAGACAACCTTAACCCTACCTACTCATAGGTACAAAATGATACCGTCCAAAATCCACCATTAAATGCCGTAGAAGAATCTCCACTGCAGCTTCAAATGTGGTGGTATGATTTGGACAAAGAGGGTCAAAACTGGGTAGTTAAATATCTGGGTGCTCTCACGGATATCATGAAAGTTAAGCCCCGGAATGATCTAATCAAGGATTTAATGACTTTTTGGGATCCCGTCCGCAATGTCTTCCGCTTCTCAGACTTCGAGCTCACTCTCACCTTAGAGGAAATAGTGGGGTATACAGGTTTTGGTCGGGGTTTGAGAAATCAACAACTTATATTCTCGAGGCCTCTTTCAGTGCTCCGTTTCTTTGATATCATGAACATCAGTAAGAAAATAAGAAATAACCGTGTGAGTGAGGGCTGCTGCTCATTCTACTTCCTATACTCCAGGTATGGGCATCCAGAGGGGTTTGAAATGCATGAAAAAGTGTTGAAAAACAAGCAAAGCAACGATACTTGGAAAATTCATCGTCGCTTTGCCTTTATAGTGGCATTTCTGGGCGTCATGGTCTTCCCAAACGAAAAGAGGACAGTTGATATCCGTATGGCTAGAATTGCGCAAGTCCTAACTGCCAAAAAGGATCATACACTTGCTCCACTGATATTGTCAGACATCTATCAAGCATTGACACGGTGTAAGTCAGGGGCGACGTTCTTCAAGGGTTGCAATATCCTTCTACAAATGTGGCTAATTGAACACCTTCGCCATCATCCGAAGTTTATGAACTAAGGCCCAAGCAAGAGCAACTTCATTGAAAGCTATGAAGAAAGAGTAAAAGATTACAACTCTCCGGAAGGGGTTGAAGCCTGGATTGTCCACTTGAGAACTTTAAAGGAAAATCAGATTGAGTGGACTTTAGGGTGGCTACCGGTGAAGGAAGTCATATACATGTCAGCCACAAAGAACTATTTGCTATTAATGGTCTTGAGAAGTTTCCAACCATATGCACCACATAGGGTTCTGAGGAAATTAGGAAGATATCAAGTAGTGCCTGAGGATGAAGACCTGAGTGTCCAAGTTATTGAGCTACACCCTGAAGCCCCACTTCCCGAGGCTTTAATCCAACAAATCAGGAATGGTTTCCGATGCTTGAAAGAGGATACTCAAGTACTTGATCTTGCAAGAGGTGAGGTAGATCCGTGCTATGTCACATGGTTCGAAAAAAGTAATTGCATTAATGAGGAGCCACGGCCCGAGCCAGAAAGGCCGGCCAAAAGGCCTCATATTCAATCTTTTGATGACAAAATCCAAGAGCGTTTGGCCTGGGGAGAAAAAGAAAAGAAATATCAAGTCACTATCCATGCTTTGGAGGAAAATTTGAGGAGCCTGACCTTTGACAATGACTTACTGGCGCAGATAGCCGAAGGTGAAAAGAGAAAATTAACCCGAGAGAATGAGGCGCTCCGAGCCCAACTCCAGAACATGAGGATAGCCGCCGAAACGCCTGTAAGAAGTGAGAGAGATGAAAAGATCATCAACAACTTAAGAATGAAGGTCCAAGATTATGCAGTTGACTTGATAAAGACCAAAAAGGATTTTCTAGATGCTCAAACAAAACTAGCTAAGGGAGCAGAAGAACATGACCACCATTTGAGACAGAAATATGGCAAAGAAATATCCATTCTGAAGGAAAAGCTATTTGCTCTTGGGAATGAAATGGTCCAGCAAACCAAAGATTTTAAGACAGAAAAAGAGCACTGCTACGCACTAATTTGCCAATTAGAAGAAAGCGTGCAGCAGCTACAGGACCAAAACGATACCAGCGCACAAGTGTTAGAAGCCCGGGCATAGCAAATTGGGCATCTGCTTCAAGAGAAAGGAGTCATTAGAACCAGGATTAAGGAAATAGCTGACTATGTCGTGATGAAATGTCACGAGTGTGAAGACATGACTAGGTCCATGTTTTTCGCTTCTATGATGACCTTCGTCCACCAAGTAATGGATGATTTAGACCGTCTTCAACAAGACATTGCACAAAGGCCCGCACAAAGACCAGCTAATGCCCCACAGGCTCCAAGAAGACCAGTAGAAGCTCTCATGTACTTTTGACTTTCCAGTTTTTGAGTTTGTACTTTACTGCTTTTTAGAGTTTTGTTCAAAATTGTTTTGTCATTTATTTTGAGTCTGTATTGTTTTTCCTTTATAGTCGTCAGTACTTTAATTCCCTGTAATGAAAATCAAAAAGAGATATCTTTGTTAATGGAATGAAAAAAAAAGTACTTTGTTACTTTATACCGATTCCCTGAACTACGTAACGTTCTGATTCATGCGGCGTCATGATATGTAGGCAATCCAGATAGGATTAAATCATAACCTTAAAGAAAGTAATTAAGAAAATAAAAGAGGGAGACAATAAATTTGGAATGAAACAAACAGCCGTCGTAAAGCATTTTAGAAAAACATTTAACTATTTAGGTGCATTGCATCCCCCAATATGTGATTCCCTATGTGTTAAATATTTTGAACTAACTAGTTTGTTGTGTATGCTTTAAAAGAACATGTTCTATTTTTAAGTGGTTGGTTTTGTGGTGGTAATCTGGATTCACACCATTTCACGAGATCTAAAGGAAGTATCGCCATGGCCTCAAAGAGTCTCCTACCTATCGTTGAGCCCGAAGATAGCCCTGCATCGGCTATCACTCAGCCCGAGTCAGCAATTGCTGAGGAGAATAGAAGGCTAAGATGCCGCATGCTAGAAATGTGGGACGCATGGTCCAATGGAGGGGAGCCACCTAGTACTATCCCTGGATTCCCTGAGTTGATCCCTAGGACGGGAGGAACTACCAATGTCCCCATCCCAGTAACCAACCCATTCATGCCATTTGGGTTCCCCACCATATCAACCAACTTCACTGGTACGCCTTCTGAGGTTCTCCCTCAGGCACCATCTTCGGGAATATCATCTACCGTGTTCACAACACCTCCAGCCTCTAGTATGGCACAACCAACACTGCCTCGACAAAGTTTCGAACCATCAACTTTCAGTTTCCAAGCTCCCCAATTCCAATTGGACATCGCTCGGGTTACCCCAAATTCCTATCTTCAGCACCCACAATTTGAGTCTCCCATAGAACATGAGATATATCCCATAGAACGGGTCGAGTTATAATACCCAATAATTATGGACTAGTACCATGCAAGGTACCATATGACCATGGTAGTATTATATATAAAGTATATTAAAAATAAATAGAATTTTAAGTAATTTGAAATAATTTTTAATTATGCGGGTAATTGGTTAATTACCGGGTAACGGGACATTACCAAATTAACTAATAAATGGATAAAAACTTAATAAATTACACCCCTAGAAATGTGGAAGAAAGCCACCAAGCTAAGAGGATGACTCTTAGTCATCTTATCATTAGCTGGCTATTTTCTAAGGTTTATAGGAATTTAATAACTACGACTTACTACTAAAGTCTTACCCATTTCATTTTGAACAAAAACCAAGAACGTCTCTAACCCAACAACCTAAAAAAATACATCATATTTCCTAGTTCAAGACTTCAGAGAACAGAAGCTTGATTTCATTCAAGAATTCAAGAACAGAAGCAAAATTTAATCCGCTTTTTGGGGTTATAAATTCAATCCATGAAGGTTTCCAACATAAATTGTTAGAATCGTAGCAATGTAAAATTTTGCGGTTCCAAAAGAGTACGGTGCAGTTTTCAAGAATATTATACGAAGTTTTCCCTACTCCAGGTATGTTAAGGCTACCCCTTCTTTCTTTTTGGCATGGTCCAAATTATACAGAAGAAACGAGCAAACTCATCGTTTCCATAAAAAACTCTATTCATAGAAATACTAGAGGCGTCTATATTCTTGATTCCCCATGTGAATTATTATTATCTTCTGTTCATGGGTCCCAGAAAAATACGTATTTGATAATGTTTATCCGAAAGACATATTGATTTTTATGGCATTCCGAGAAAAATTTATTAACGTATTTCTTATGCATTTCATGCATTTATACATGTACATTGACCCATGACCAGATTGCATTATATATATATATATATATATATATATATATATATGGGAAAAGGTTACGGCGTTATATACGCACCACCACCTGATCAGTTCGTATATGTTGATGATGTTGCCCACAGTAGCCGAGATATGATGGGATGCCCTCAGTGGCTTGATGATGTTATGTACACCTATACTCATGCATTCCATGATATTTATATACACGTGCATAACATTATACGTGTTTCAGAGTTTACAAAGTTATTTAGATTTACAGATGGATTTCTTTATTCCATGTTTCATCTATTCCTTTTTCGTATAGATTTTCATGCCTTACATGCTCAGTACATTTTTCGTACTGACGCCCTATTTCACGGGGCCTACGTTTCATGCCCGTAGGTGCAGGTAGGCAAGTTTATGGTCCCCCTTCTTAGGATCCTTGATCAGCGAGAGTTGGCGTGCTCCACTTCATCCGGAGCTGCTTTTGATTTTGGTACGACATGTTTGATTTGTACAATTATATTTCTATTAGAGGTCTGTAGACAGTTATGTACAGTTGGATAGTATGTGGCCTTGTTGGCTTTCAGTTTTGGGTGTATAGTTGTCTATAGCAGCCTTGCCGGCTCGCCCACTGTATTCTGCATATATACGTACATATGCCTTTTTGGGAGATTTCCTTCATGTATGTTATTTCATAATGCAGCAGCTATTATTCAGGTTTATATCTTAGACGCATGCTTATGGGTGTTTGACTGGTAGGACTCGGGCACCCGTCGCGGCCCATCGGTTTGGGTCTTGACAAAAGTGGTATCAGAGCAGTTCTGTCCTAGGGTTGTCTACAGGCCGTGTCTAGTAGAGTCTTGTTTATGGGTGTGTTGTGCACCACACTTATAAACAGGAGGCTACAGGACATATAGGATGTTATCCTCTCTTTTTGTCTTAGATCGTGCGATATAAGAATTCATGTTCCTAACGATATGCTATATTTTCACCGATTCCTCTAAAGACTACAGCCACCCAGAAAGGAAAGTTCATGGCTGGTGAGACTACTAGTCGAGCGCCATGAGTTACCAGGGCTCGGGGAGAGTCTCATAGTGAGATTCCATCTTAGACTTCACATACCCCGCCTTTTTCAGACTCCAGTGCCCGCCCCTGTACGTCCAACTCCTCATCCAGATGCACTGGGTCAGGAGATGAGAGATGCTATTCAGCTATTAACTCGATTAGTAGCCGTTCAGGCTTGGCATCAGGATGAAGGTATTGATCATGAAGATAGGTCCGTCAGTGCGAGGGTTTGTGACTTCATTAATTTAGACCCTCCGATATTCACTGGAGCAGATCCAAACAAGGACCCTCAGGTATTTATTGATAGAGTGCAGAGGACGTTAAGGGTAATGAAGGCCACTGCGATTGAGTCAGTTGAGCTAGCTTCCTATAGACTCTGATATATTGCAATTAATTGGTACGAGTCTTGGGAATTGTCCAGAGGTGAGGATTACCCTCCAGCAGTATGGCAGGAGTTTACAGAAGCTTTTCTTCATCATTATTTGCCACTAGAGCTTAGACGGGCCAGAGTTGATAGGTTCTTGACCTTTCGACAGGGTAACATGAGTGTTAGGGAGTACTGTCTTCAGTTTGATTCGTTGGCTAGGTATGCACCCACTATTGTGTCTAAGATGGAGGATCGGGTTCACCAGTTCGTGATGGGATTAGAGCCTCACTTACTTAACGATAGTATGTCGGTCTCACTTCAGCCGGACATGGATATTTCTCGTATTCAGGCCTACACTCAGGGTGTAGAGGAGCGTAAGTAGAAGTAGAGGATGAATCGTGAGCTTGATAGGGCCCAGAATAAGAGAGTGAGGTCTTCGAGTCCTTCTGGTGAGTTTCGAGATGGTCAAAGGCAATAGTGCCTGAGGTATCCAACCCAGTCATCGGCTAGTGTGCCCCCTCAGTTTGGCGGTAAGAGATTTGATCATTCTATATATTCAGGGTCTGGTCATAATTTTAGGGCCTCAAGTTCTCAGTATAGGGGTGAGTCAAGTCAGATGAGGCCGCCCTTGCCACGATATGAATGTGGTAAGCAACATACCGGGCAGTGCCGTATGGGATTGGGTATTTGTTATACTTATGGTTATCCAAGCCACGTTATGAGAGATTGTCCGACGAGAGGTGAGGCAAGCATAGATCAGCCAGCGGGATCTGTAGCTGGTTCATCATCATCAGTACGCCCCCCCCCCCTGGGCAAGGTTCACAAGTACCAATGAGTCACGGTAGAGGCAGAGACGGAGCATCTAGCTCGAGCGGTCCTCAGAACCGCATTTATGTGTTGGAAGGACGACATGATCAAGAGTCATTTCCTGATGTTGTTACAGGTATATTATCAGTCTCCTCATATGATGTATATGCACTGATTGACCCAGGTTCCACCTTATCATACGTTACTTCATTGGTTGCTAGTAAGTTTGAAATAAAACCTTAATTGGTTGAACCTTTTGAGGTGTCGACACCTGTTGGGGACTCAGTGATAGCTAAGCAAGTATATAGGGGTTGTATAATAGTAGTTCATGGTCGATATACCATAGCAGACCTAATCGAGTTAGATATGGTAGAATTTGATGTTATAATGAGTATGGATTGGTTGGCTTCTTGCCTTTCCAACATTGATTGTAGATTAAAGTGTAACGACCCAGCCGGTCGTTCCATAAGATTATCCCCGTTTCCCCTATTTTTGCTTTATCATATGTTGCTTAGCCAATTTATGTTGTGTTGGGTCGGTTGGTTCGGGTTCGGAGTGGTCGTGGTGAGAATTGAGACCCTTAGTCTCTATGCGGATATGTATTGATTATCGGTAGCTGAACAGAGTTATGATGAAAAATCGGTATCCCTTGCCTCGTATAGATGACTTGTTTGATCATTTGCAGGGTGCCAGGGTATTTTCCAAGATTGACTTGCGTTCCGGGTGTCATCAGTTGAAGATATAATAATCCGCAGTTACTTACCTCCATGCCCTTGTGCTTGTAGGGTTGCTTCAGAACTTATATGAATATATCTCAAGTATTACAATGTCATAACTGCAAGACTGAATTTCCCATGTTGGGATCCCCTATGTTTATCTTGCATTGGCCTGTCGATTTGTCTTTATCCTCTTGTTTAGTCATAACTAGGCTCTTCCTGAATCAACTACTAACTACTTGTTGGTTCATTCTCATATCAATATTCCGAGTAATTTTTCTTGGGTTATTCCTTTTGTCTTAACTACCTCTTGCACTGGCTCCTTATTTATCAAAAGCATCCCAGGCTGGAACCCTTCCTTCTTTTCCTTGACGTTGTGCTTGCATAATGTTCTAGAATCGCAGCATATCCATAGGATTTGGATAAGTGCAATCTCATCCCTTTCTCATTTTTATCGCATTCTTCCTTTACCATTCCAGAGTTACTAAAACCACTTAATTCTGACTTAATGCCACATCACTCCATATTCCCCCTTTTGGGGAGTACTATGATTAAGCACTACGATCTACCTGTAGATGTTTTACCTCTTCGTCGTTGCTGTCCTCTCACATCATTGATGACCCTTACTCACCTTGCGTTAATCCTTCTGTACCAAGGATAAGAAAATTTCCTTACTCGTGGGGGTGACACCTAGTATAACTGGAACATACATCCCCTTAAGCTAAACTTTGCTCACATTGCTTACTTTTAGGGAAGCGTCTTTCAAAATGACCATTCTCTCTTAATTCCTCAATAATCTTATTATGTGGTCCATTCTATTATCGCCGGAATGCAATCAGAAATCCTCATGATGCTGACTATTATCAAATCACTTAGCCCCTAATTCATGTTTAGTTTATCTTGTTCACCAACCCATACTGATTTATATTACTCTGGGGATTAACTCTCCCTTCTGCTAGTCGTGTTGGAGTCACAAACTTATTTCTCGAAATGATGATATGACTTTATGGCCTATACTCTTTTGTTGTCTCAAGGCCTGGCTCCTCTCGTCTTTTCCTTAACTTGACTATATATCCTATAATATCATCATTTTTTTCTACCGTTGTCATCCATACATCACATCTTCTTTTGCTTTCAGCTTCCCTTTGCTCCATCCAGTGGCTCTTCAAGTTGCTTAACGTTTTTGCTTCACTAGGGACGCGAGCCACACTAAGGTAGTATATATCCCCTCAAGGCTTGCATGTCTTTGTAGTACTTATATCTGGCTGCACTATTTTAGAGTGTACTATCTGGATGTCTCATAAAGAGATCAATTAGAACATTTGCAATGTCCTTCGGAAATGTCAACTGACGCAAACAATTCATCTATCATATGTTCTTATACTACTTCTGTCAACCCCCATAGGGCATATCTGGAATGGGTGCGACCAATTATATATACCTTTGTTACTATTGAATATAACTCAAAAAGCTTATGTTTCTCTGCCTCACTTATAAATGTTGTTAACCTTCATTAACTGGGTATCTCGTACCCTTTTTCACCTTGCTCCTTTTACTTGCTGCGACTCGTGTCTAATTTTCGATTCCGTTATTCCTTTTTACCGTAAGAGTGGATAAGTATTCTTTCCTAAAAGTTCCTTATAAAGAACCGTACACCTATTATTACATGCATGATCTGCTAAAGACCTCTCATTTACTCATCATAAGCAAGTTTTAAAATCGAGTTCCTCTAACTCAACATGTCCATAACTATATCTCTTATCGATCGTCTTTCTGAATGTAGGCGTCTTCTTATTACGAATAGAAGTTCGGGATTTGAATTCTTATAAGTGAGACCTACCACACGATCTAGAGTAAGAAGAAAGAGTGACAGTCCTAAATGCCTGGTAGCCTCCTGCTTATAAGTGTGGTACACGACACACCCATAAACAAGACTCTACTAGACACGACTTGTAGACTCCCTAGGACAGAACTGCGCTGATACCACTTTTGTCATGACCCAAACCGATGGGCCGCGATGGGCACCCGATACCTTACTCGACCGAGTACCAACGTAACATATCTTTCTTATTACATTATCAT
>ML404700.1:44593-73902 GCA_005239525.1 Nicotiana knightiana | reverse complement strand
CTAATATATATATATATATATATTAGCTGGAAATATTTGAGGGAAAAATTAGGCAATATATACCAAGTAGGGTCGGGCCCAAACAAATACACCTTCTCTTACACGAAAAAGAACACTTTACCCGGATAAGACGTGCGTGGCCGCGCACCTGGAAGTGTGTCTGCGCACTTGGCCCACTTTTCACACTGTTCTGCCCCATATGCGTGGCCGAGCACTTTTTACCCTGTTCTGTAGGGAATTTGAAAAACGTTAAACATGAAAAGGTGTAGATATTTTAAATATCTTTCCAAAGATATATTCTGGAGTCCAAACGGATCTTTGAGCGAAAAGTTATGTGCATTTTACTGGACAAATATGCAATATTCCTTCTCGACTCTTCATTCGTTCTTAAATATCATCTGTCAATCCCCGAACACGATCCCGGCTTAATTCCTTGGACTTTTACTCAGATTTCAAAGCTGCAAATCACTTGAATTTATTCCATAACATCTACATAGCTCGGAACTACTCCTACAAGGCATAAAACACACAATCAGTGCAAAACATTAGCGATTAAAGCTCAAACTCAACTAAAGTGCAGTAAATTGGACCGTAATAATCGACTAAAATATGAGATTATGGCCTACCATCAAGGGCAAGTTCTAGACACAAATGTACTACATGGAACTTCACAAAAATCTCACCACATTATAACACATGATTTAATTAGGATGGCTACATTTCAACTCTCAATCAAAGCAAGTAGAGAGTTAAGCCACATTTTAATGCACAAATCACAGTAGTTAGCACAAGAGTCAAGAAAATGAGCCTAAGCGTCACAACATAAGCTATTTCATTTATCACGGCCCAAGTTATTCTAGAGAACTCATAAGAAAAGTTGTAATCCACATGCCCAGGTATCTGCTGGTATCAAACAAGTCATTAAGTATGTCGAGTTCAGTCTGAGTATCTATATCCTACACTACTCTAAAAATAAAAGTACCCGATTCAAAAAATTCATCCCTTGGAAAAGAACCGGCGGCCAACGAAAAAACAAGAGAATTACTACCTATGTTATCCTAATAAAATCAAAAGAAAATCTTTTTGATATTTTTAATCGGACCTTAATCCTTCAAGAAAGTTGTCCAACAGATCCATCGTCAGGAAAAGTCCGAGCTTTTTTTCTAATTTTTTTTCTTCATTTTCAGTTTTTTTTAATAAACTACTCTAAACTACGGGTAAAAAGATAATAAGAATTTTTTTTTTCACAATTACACTCATAAAGTAATTCCCATGCCCCACACTTATGTTATGCATAGTCCTCGATGTATTATCACAGAGAAAAAGATTAAAAGGGGGATGAGAAATACTCCTTGAAACCCTCTAGGGCCTAGCTAGCAACATGATCCTCAATATTTAGGGTCATGACGACCCCACACTTTAGCTCAAACGTGCTCCTCAGCTCAACTTCGGGTACTCAGACTTCCCCTAATCTTCAAAAAAAAAAATGTGACACTATAAAAATAAAATTAAAAAAAATAAAATACAGGTTGGGTCTCCTCCCAACAAGCACCTCATTTATAGTCTTGGACCGACTTACACCAACTTCACCCTTTTTTCTTCCACCTCGAAGATATAAATTGTATCCCCAGATTTGGACCAAGTTTGCGATTATGGTTCTGGGGTGGTGCTATGAATATAAAGAACTAAGCAAATAATGTTGCATTTTGCACTTCTTGGCCTTTAAGTGAGGAATGTCGTTTTGTCTTCTTGGCCTAGCGAATTTCAGAGTATATTCACTTTGTTATTCTTTCCTTGACTCCTCCATAGGATTGAATCCCTTGTCTCCATCCCAACACAATGTTGAAAAGTGGTTAGAATGAGATCCAATACGCTCCAACTTTAAAATCGCTTCACTTTTGATGTCCTCACTTTTGCAAACTTCCTCAACCTTGGCATCATTAATAATAATCTGGCCCAATGGTTGGAACTCATCTTTATGCTCCACAAGCTGGCTAGTATCCACAACAATTGGTTGTTGGACATTAGACGCCTCAACCTTCTTATTAAATTGAATCTGCAAATCATGGATATCTGAGCCGAATTGGTCTATCTCTTGCCTGAGCTCAGTTCTTCCTTCTATCAACTGTTCTGTCATATTTGAAAGACCATCACGAGAGACTCGTGAAATTTTATTAGCTGAGCTTGTTCCTCTAGCCAAGATTGGCTCACTATATCTGCTTTTTCAAAATTATCTTATTGTGGAAACTCGCTCTCTTTAGCCAATTCTTCTGCCTTGGCCTTCATTCTCGTGATTGATGCACTAATTCTTTGTATAGCCTTTTGACTTTCATCTTGTTGCCCAGCTACTTGTGTAACGACCCGGTCGTTTGTCTTGTGTTCTAGGACCCGTGCCCCTATATGAGACTTCCCGTAGTTGCTTTTTCTGATTTATGACTTGCGGGGATGGGTGGTTCGAGGTTTGGAGGAGTTTGGGGTGGTATAGGAACACTTAGTTCCTTAAGGTTGGCCTTAAAGGCCAAGTTTGACTTCGGTCAACATTTTTAGCAAACGACCTCGGAATAGAGATTTGAAGGGTTTGGTGGGTTCGTATGATGATTTCGGACTGGGGCGTATGTTCGGAACGGGTTTTGGATGACCCGGGAGCGTTTCGGCGCCAAATAGTGGAATATGATTCCTTAAGTTCAAAATTGAGGTTTAGAACGTGATTTTTGTGTTATCGAGGTCCGAATGGAATTCCGAGACTGGGAATAATTCCGTTATGTCATTTATGACTTGCTCGCAAAATTTGGTGTCATTCCGAGTAGTATAGGTAGGTTCGGTGTGTTGAAGGAGAATTCAAGAACTTAAAGTTCTTAAGTTGGATCCAATAGATTTTGGGGTATGATTTTTAGATTTAGCGTTGTTTCAAACGTTCCGAAGGCTCGAGTGAGTCCATATTATGATTTAGGACTTGTTGGTATATTTGGACGGGGCCTCGGGTGGGCCCGGATGCCATTCGAACATCGTGCGAGGCAAAAACCAGCCTTAAAAGAATTGTTGATGCACCAGATCTAGTGCGATCGCACCTGCGAAGGACCAGGCGCAGGTGCAAAGACCGCAGATGCGGCAACGCCTCACAGGTGCGGCCTCAGAGGGGACTGCCAAGTTCCACAGGTGCGGGCCATTTCTCGCAAAAGCGGAGCCGCTGGTGCGGACTCCCTTCCGCATGTGCGACCACTGGCCCCTTCCCATTTTCCGCAGGTGCGGTCCTCGAGCCGCAGGTGCGAAAACCTGAAGGCAGTGAGGTTGTTTAAAATACGGGACTTAGTCATTTTTGAACCATTTTTCTTCATCTTAGACGATTTGGAGAGCTTGCAAAGGAAAGATTCGACCTAGAAATTGTAAGGTAAGTAATTCCTACCATAAAGTGAGTTTAATACTTGAATTTTGGGTAGATTAACACATTAAATTAGGGGAAATCATGGGTTTAGACTTTAGAGTAAAACCTAGGATTTTGATAAATGTGAGAATATACCAAGGAATTTTTTATGGAATCATGCAAAAACTATGTAATATTGATCCTTAGGTTATGGGTGATTGTTTTCTTTGAAAATTTTCGGAAACCGAGCATGTGGGCCCGTGGGTGTATTTTGGGATTTTGTAAATTAGGTTGAAATAATCATTTAAATAGGGAGTTTTGGACTTTTGATCTTAGATTGATTTATTTATGTGATGTTTGGCTAGTTTCGAGTCCTTGGGCGATGAATTTAGAGTTTCAGGTGCGTTCTTGACCCGGAAAGTAGGCTTGACACGAGGTAAGTCTCCTTTCTAACCTTGTAAGAGGGAATTGTCCCCTTAGGTGAATATAATGAATTATATGCTATCATTTGTAGGGGTCTACGCACGCACGAAGTGACGAGAGTCCGTGTGTAGCTACTACTATGTTATGTCGGGTAATTTAGGATTCACAAGAATGCTTTATGTGCCGTGTTTATAATCATAACGATAATTTAGGTTGCCAAATATCATTGACATCATTAAGTGAACATCTAGAAAGTTACATCTCGCAATTTAGACTATTGATCCTTTTTTGTAAGAATATTCTCTACTGATCTCCTGATTTTTCTGTTAATTATGTGTATATATACGGGCACCCGCGTCGCATGTATGATTCGCGAGCGGGGTAGCCCTACTATTATGTTGACCGCATCACATGTTCGATTCGTGAGCGGTGTAATAGATGCATCTATGGTTCGAGCCGTTCGACCCTTCGACCGTGCGCATTTATTATTGCGTCGTATCGGCCATACGTTCACGGCATGTTATGTGATAGTTAATTGTTTGGTGTTTCTGTGGTTATTTACTTGTTGAATATCCTGGAAGAATGAAATTTGTAATTTTTACTATAGAGGACTTGACACGTAAAGGTAATTGCAAAGAAATTTGATGCTCCTTTCTTTATCATGTATTTATAAATGTCATTCTTGCTTAGCCTTATATTTAAAACATATTATTTTGGCCCTAGTAAGTGTCACGTCGAACTCTCATCACTACTTATTCTAGATTAGGCGGGATACTTACTGGGTACATATTGTTTATGTACTCATGCTACGCTCTGTACTTAATTGTACAGGTTCTGATGCAAATGCATCTGGGTGTAACGACCCAACCGGTCGTTTTGCGTATCAGGACCCCGTTCCCCTAAATGAGACTTCCCCTAGAGGCTTATTATGATTTATGACTTGCGGGGACGGGTGGTTCAGGATTCGGAAGCGTTTAGAGTGGTATAGGAACACTTGGTTCCTTAAGGTTGGCCTTTAAGGCCAAGTTTGACTTCGGTCAACATTTTGAGTAAACGACCTCGGAATCGAGTTTCGACAGTTCCGGTAGCTTCATATGATGATTTCGGACTTGGGCGTATGTTCGGAATGGGTTTTGGATGACCCGGAGGCATTTCGGCGCCCAATATCGAATTAGAGTTTCCTTAAGTTTGAAATTTGGTTTGGAATGTGTTTTTGTGTTATCGAGGTCCGAACGAAATTCCGAGACTGGGAATAGTTCCGTTATGTCATTTATGACTTGCTTGCAAAATTTGGTGTCATTCCGAGTAGTATAGGTCGGTTCGGCGCATTGTTAGCGAATTCTAGAACTTTAAGTTCAAAGTACGATTCAATTTGGTTTTGGGGTCGAATTCTTAGTTTCGTTGTTGTTTTTCACGTTTTGAAAATTCGAGCGAGTCTGTATCATGAATACAGACATACCAGTGCCTTTGGACGGGGTCCCGAGGGGCTCGGGTGATTTTCGGACCTCTCGGAGCTAATTTCAAAACACCAAAAATTCCATGTATGTTTCCTTCTCCGCGTTCGCGGAGGGGTTACCACGTTCGCAAAGAAGGAACTAGGCATGGGTGGTGAATGCCCTGTGCAATCGCACTAAAGGCACCGCGATCGCGATGGATTGGGCTTCTGACCCAGTGCGTTCGCACACCTCCCCCGCGTTCGCATAGAGTCCGGCCATTGGGCCAGCCCAGCTACCCCTTACCCTGTGCATTCACAGGGGCCCCTTCGCGTTCGCATAAAAGGCCCATGTGGGCCTGGTCACTTAAGGCATCGCGAATGCACTACCCAGGCTGCATTCGCATAGAGGAAACCACTGGGCAGTCTGTTTTTATAGCGGGATTAATTCATTTTTTCCTCATCTTCTTCTTCTTCCTTGGGGTGATTTTTAGCATTCAAGAGGGGCAAACGGCCTAGTTATTGAAGGTAGGTAAATTCTACCCTAGTATTAGTTTAATGCATGAATTACTAGTTAAATTAACTACCTAATTAGTAAAAATCAAGGAATTGGGTAGTAACCTAGGGCTTTCGAGAATTTAGAAAATTACCCGTGAATTGGCTATGAAATCATATATTAATGATCCTTAGGCTATGGGTAATTGATTCCTTCGAATATTTCTAGAATCCGAGCGTGCGGGCCCGGGGGTGGATTTTGGGATTTCTTCAAGAATGATGAATTGACTAAATAAGTAGAAGGATTCCATGCTCTGAGTATAATTTGATATATTTACGTAACGTTTGATTAGTTTCGAGTCCTTGGGAGACGAGTTTGGAGTTTCGGGCGCGTTCTTGGTCCGGAAACTAGATTCAACACGAGGTGAGTCTCCTTTCTAACCTCGTAAGAGGGAATTGTCCCCGTAGGTGATTTAAATGCTATGTGTGATGTTTGTGGGGGCTACGTACATACATAGTGACGAGAGTCCGTACGTAGAGGCTATTATTATTATGTCCGGGTAGTTAGGTCCACATCATGCCTTGCATTCTTCCTTGTAATGAATTATATGTTATGAATCCATGTGATATGTAGCATTGGTTCCCTAAGATTTATGGAATTTGATAATTTGAAGGAGTTGATTATGGAAATTAATTTTTTTTTTTTAAATTGTGTGTGCATGTGACTGTTTCGCAATTTACATTCCGCGAGCGGAGTCTAATTTCCCCCATTCTCATGGGAGCGGGTTGTACGCCATGGCAGATTGAAAGATGCACTTATGGTTCGGGTCGTTCGACCCTCGGCAGTGCATAGATATGACTATTTTATGGCAAGGATGCACTTATGGTTCGGGCCCGACCCTCGGCAGTGCACAGACATGATTATTTTTATGGCTCAGGCCGGTTGTCCTTATCCTGTATGCGCATGATAACTTGTTACTGAATTAATAGATATTGATTTGACAGATATTTGGGGGAAGATGAAGTAGTAATTGTTTATTTACTTCTAGTATATACTTGGATTTCGGTGCCTTATATATTTGTTGCTTTACTACCTTTACATGCCTACAGTTTTCATCATATTCTGTTAAATTATATTGTTGGACCTTAGTGAGTGTCAAGTCGACCTCTCGTCACTACTTCTTCGAGATTAGACGGGATACTCACTGGGTAAATATTTATTTATGTACTCATGCTACGCTTCTGTACTTAATTGTACAGGTTCTGAGGCTGGTGCACCTGCCAGACCGGAGCTCGATTCTGATTATAGTTGGACCTGAATTCACGGTGAGCTGATTCTCCTGACGATCCTCGGCAGCACCATGGAGTTTCTTTTGCTTATTTCTCGTCTATTTCTTTCAGACAGTGTATATTATATCTTTTGTATATTCTGTTAGTATGCCCCTAGGACTTGTAACACTAGTTCCTGGCACACACGTGGTAGTTATTATGGATTACGGGTCTGTATATATATTGGCTCACGCCTCCTTATGACCCCTTTTGATTAAAACTGGTTAATTATCCTTTTCGATTTATGTTTCAAACTTTAAAACTTAGTATATGTTGAAATGTTTAATCAAATAAGATAGAACCCTTAGTAAATTGAGTGTTGGCTTGCCTAACCCCGCTGTTGGGCGCCATCACGACCTAAGTTAGGATTTTGGGTCGTGACAACATGGTATCAGAGCACTAAGTTCGCGTAGGTCTCACAAGTCATGTGCAAACCTAGTAGAGTCTTGCGGATCGGTATGGAGACGTCTGTACTTATCTTCAGGAGGCTATAGGGTGTTAGGAAACCTCTCCTTATTTTTATTCTATTGTGCAGTCGATGGTTTACTAAATCTCATTCTTCTATTCTCTCACATATTGTGAGGATGCGTGCATCCGATGTTCCAGACCCGGGAGGGGCCGCTACCCCCATTGTCCGAGGTCGTGGCAGAGGCCGGGGGAGGGCACCGGTCCGAGGTAGGGGACGAGGGCGTCCCAGAGCTATTCCAGTTGCACCACCACCAGAGGATCCTACTATAGAGGAGAAGGGTGAGGTGCCCCCAGCAGATCCTACTCCAGTGGACTTTATGACGGCGCCAGGCTTCCAGGAGATCATGGGTCGTATGATGCGGTTTATGGACACTATGTCCTAGGATGGTCTATTTCCAGCAGATCCTGCCACATCCCAGGCGGGGGGAGGGCTCAGACTCCTACCGCCCAGGATGTAGGTCAGGCAGCAGCATTACATCATACCCCGGTTACATTGCCTATGGGTGGAGTTCAGCCTGCAGCAGCAGCACCTGACCCCAGACTAGCTGTGAACAGCGATCCGCAGAAGTTATTGGATAGATGGACTCGATTGCACCCTCCAGTCTTCGGGGGTGAGCGAGGCGAAGATGCTAAGGATTTTGTGGACAAGTGCAGGGACAGGCTGCATAACATGAGGATATTGGAGTCCCATGGAGTGGATTTCACTACCTTTCAGATAGAGGGCAGAGCTCGCAGGTGGTGGCAGTCCTATATTCTCAGCAGGCCAGCAGATTCTTCTCCTGTCACTTGGGAGCAGTTCACGCAGATGTTTCTGGATTGATATATCCCACCCTCTAAGAGGGAAGAGCTGCGGTATCAGTTTGAGCAGCTAGAGCAGGGACAGATGTCAGTGACAGACTATGAGGCCAGATTTTCAGAGTTGTCTCGCCATGCACTTATGATACTACCTACTGATGCCGAGAGGATGCAGAGATTTGTGGCTGGGTTGCATCCAGGTATTAGGGCCACCATGGGCCGAGAGGTGGAGATGGGTACTCCTTATCAGCTCGTGGTAGAGATTGCTCGCAGGATCGAGGGGTATCGGTCTAGGAGAAGGGAGCAGGGGCAGTAGGACAAGAGGGCTAGATTCTCCGGAGATTTCAGAGGTGCCCCAGCTAGGGGAAGAGGTCGGTTTAGCAGTAGTCAGCCCAGCAGGCCTTTATATTCAGCACCTCCACCACCTCCCCGAGGTGTTCCAGCGAGACCTCATTTCAGCGCCATGCCAGAGCGTTCCTACCATCCTCCAGCCATTCAGAGTTCACCCAGTGGTTATCCCAGTCATCCGAGATCCTCCAGCGCCTACTTCAGTGCTATGCCATAGGGCTCACATCGCTCTCCATCTATTCAGGGTTCTACTTCGGGGCAGCAGGCTATGGTACGTGGAAGTTGTTACGAGTGTGGGGAGCCAGGTCATATGAGGAGGCATTGTCCTAAATTTCGGGGCAAGGCAGTGCAGCAAGGTTATCAGCCGATGGGTCCAGCACCAGTAGTCCGGCCACCTAGAGGTGGAGCACAGGTCGGCAGGGGTCGTCCGAGAGACGGAGGTCAGTCAGCTCTTGTTCACCCCGGTGGAGCTCAGTCTTCTGGTGCTCCAGCTAGATTTTATGCCATTCCGACCCGATCAGATACAGTGGCCTCAAATGCCGTGATCACAGGTATTATCTCAGTATGTGGTAGAGAGGCTTCAATATTATTTGATCCAGGATCCACCTATTCATATGTTTCAGCATTATTTGCTTATTTTATGGATGCTCCTCGTGAGTCCTTGGGTTCTCCTATATATGTGTCCACTCATGTGGGCGATTCTGTGGTGGTAGACCAGATCTATCGGTCTTGTATGATTACCTTCTGTGGGTTCGAGACCAGATCAGACCTTTTATTGCTCGACATAGTTGATTTTGAGGTTATTCTAGGCATGGATTGGCTATCTCCTTATCATGCCGTGCTAGATTTCCATGTCAAGACAGTTACATTAGTCATTCCCGAGTCGCCTAGGCTGGAGTGGAGAGGTTCCTCAGTTAGTGCATCCATCCAGGTTATTTCATTCATGAAGGCTCGACATATGGTCGAGAAGGGTTGTCTGGCCTATCTTTCTTATGTGCGAGACACTATCGCCGAGTCTCCGACTATTGATTCAGTGCCAATGGTTCGAGAGTTTGCTGATGTATTTCCTTCAGACCTTCCAGGCATGCCTCCGGATCGTGATATTGATTTCTGCATTGATTTAGCTCCAGGCACCCAGCCTATATCTATTCCTCCGTACCGTATGGCTCCGAAGGAGTTGAAGGAGCAGCTTGAGGATTTGTTGGCTAAGGGGTTCATCAGACCGAGTTTATCACCGTGGGGTGCTCCAGTTCTATTCGTGAAGAAGAAGGATGGGTCCATGTGGATGTGTATTGATTACTTCCAGTTGAACAAGGTCACTATTAAGAACAAGTATCCTTTTCCACGCATCGATGATTTGTTTGACCAGTTGCAGGGTGCTCGGGTGTTTTCTAAGACTGATTTGAGATCGGGATATCATCAGTTGAAGATTTGGGCCTCAGATGTTCTGAAGACTGCTTTCTGTACGAGATATGGCCACCATGAGTTCCTGGTGATGTCCTTTGGCTTGACTAATGCCCCAACAGCATTCATGGACTTAATGAATAGGGTTTTCAGGCCGTATATTGATTCCTTTGTCATTGTCTTTATTGATGACATATTTATTTACTCACGTAGCCTGGGGGAGCACGAGCAGCATTTGAGAGTTGTGCTCCAGACTTTGCGGGAACAGAAGCTATATGCTAAGTTCTCCAAATGAGAGTTCTGGTTGGATTTCGTAGCATTCTTGGGGCATGTGGTATCCGGAGAGGGTATCAAGGTTGATCCTCAGAAGATCGAGGCAGTTCGGAGTTGGCTGCGTCCTACTTCAGCTACAGAGATCAGGAGCTTTTTGGGCCTAGCAGGCTATTATCGCCGATTTGTGGAGGGGTTTTCTTCAATTGCAGCTCCATTGACTAGATTGACTCAGAAGAATGCCCCGTTACAGTGGTCTAACGAGTGTGAGGCGAACTTTCAGAAGCTCAAGGCGACATTGACTTCAGCACCAGTTCTGGTATTGCCTTCCGGTTCTGGGATGTACACTGTATATTGCGACGCTTCATGCGTTGGCTTGGGGTGTGTGTTGATTCAGGAAGGGAGAGTTATTGCTTAAGCTTCACGCCAGCTAAAGGTTCATGAGAAGAATTACCCAGTGCACGATTTGGAGTTGGCGGCGATTGTTCATGCTCTTAAAATTTGGAGGCACTACTTCTATGGGGTGTCATGTGAGGTTTATACAGACCACCGCAGCTTGCAGCACTTGTTCAAGCAGGGGGATCTTAATTTGAGGCAGCGTAGATGGCTTGAGTTGTTGAAGGATTATGATATCACTATTCTTTATCATCTGGTCAAGGCAAATGTGGTGACAGATGCCTTGAGTAGGAAGGCAGAGAGTATGGGTAGCTTGGCTTATATTGCAGCAGAGGAGAGACCTCTAGCCTTGGATTCAGTCCTTGGACATTGCAGCAGAGGTTAGACCTTTCAGAGCCTCTCCGAGTTTTAGCACATGTGGTTGCTCAGTCTTCGTTATTGGGAGAGATTAAGGCTCGACAGTTTGATGATCCGTACTTGGCAGAGCTACGGGAGACAGTGGTTCAGGGTGGTGCCAAAGAGGTTACTATTTGCGAGGATGGTGTTCTGAGACTTCAGGGCCGTTTATGTGTTCCTAATGTCGATGGCCTGAGAGGGAGGATTCTAGAGGAGGCACACAGTTCTCGGTATTCTGTTCACCCCGGTGCTACGAAGATGTATCGCGATTTGAAGCAGCATTACTGGTGGAAGCGGATGAAGAGGGACATTGTGGAGTATGTGACTACGTATCTTAACTGCCAGCAGGTTAAGTATGAGCACCAGAGGCCAGGAGGCCTACTTCAGCAGTTGCCCATTCCTGAGTGGAAGTGGGAGCGCATCACTATGGACTTCGTGGTTGGGTTTCCTCGAACTTTGCAAATGGTTGACGCGGTTTGGGTCATTGTGGATAGATTGACCAAATAGGTGCATTTCATTCCAGTGGCTACTACATATACTTATGAGAGTTTGGCCCAGATCTACATTCGGGAGATAGTCCGGTTGCACGGTGTGCCGGTGTCCATTATATCAGATCGAGGTCCTCAGTTCACCTCGCACTTCTGGAGAGCATTTCATGGTGAGGTGGGTACCCAGATAGATCTCAGCACAGCATTTCACCCTCAGACTGATGGTCAGTCGGAGCGTACGGTTCAGATATTGGAGGACATGCTCAAGGCATGTGTGATTGACTTCGGAGGTCAGTGGGACCAGTTCTTGCCTTTGGCCGAGTTTGCTTACAATAATGGTTACTAGTCCAGCATCGAGATGGCTCCATTTGAGGCTTTGTATGGTCGGCGATGTCGTTCTCCTATCGGGTGGTTTGAGCCTGGCGAGGCTAAGTTATAAGGCACCGACCTGGTGAGAGATGCTTTGGAGGAAGTAAATCATGATTCAGGAGAGGCTCCGCACAGCGCAGTCCAGACAGAAGAGTTACGCGGATCAGAAGGCGCGTGATGTATCATTTATAGAGGGAGATAAGGTTCTATTGAAAGTCTCGCCGATGAAGGGTATTATGAGGTTCGGGAAGAAGGGAAAGTTGAGCCCGAGGTTTATAGGTCCTTTCGAAGTATTGAGGTGAGTTGGAGGGGTTGCTTATGAGCTTGATTTACCTCCCATCTTATCAGGAGTTCATCCGGTCTTTCATGTATCCATTCTCCGGAGGTACCACGCCGACTTCTCTCACGTGGTTGATTTCAACACTATTCAGTTGGATGAGAAGTTGGGCTACGAGGAGGAGCCAGTTGCTATTATTGACAAGCAGGATCGCCAGTTGAAATCCAAGAGAGTGTCTGCCGTAAAGGTCCAATTGGAGGCGCCAACCAGTCGAGGAGGAGACCTGGGAGTCCGAGGAGGACATGCGGAGCAGATATCCACATTTATTCAGCACTTCAAGTATGATTCTAGACCCGTTCGAGGACGAACGTTTGTTTAAGAGGTGGAGAATGTAACGATCCGACCGGTCATTTTGCATATCAGGACCCTGTTCCCCTAAATGAGACTTCCCGTAGCGGCTTATTATGATTTATGACTTGCGGGGACGGGTGGTTCGGGATTCGGAAGCGTTTAGAGTGGTATAGGAACACTTGGTTCCTTAAGGTTGGCCTTTAAGGCCAAGTTTGACTTCGGTCAATATTTTGAGTAAACGACCTCAGAATCGAGTTTCGACGGTTCTGGTAGCTTCATATGATGATTTCAGACTTGGCGTATGTTCGGAATGGGTTTTGGATGACCCGGGGGCATTTCGGCGCCCAATATCGAATTAGAGTTTCCTTAAGTTTGAAATTTTGTTTGGAACGTGTTTTTGTGTTATCGAGGTCCGAAAGGAATTTCGATATCGGGAATAGTTCCGTTATGTCATTTATGACTTGCTTGCAAAATTTGGTGTTATTCCGAGTAGTATAGGTCGGTTCGGTGCGTTGTTAGCGAATTCTAGAACTTTAAGTTCAAAGTTTGATTCAATTTGGTTTTGGGGTCGAATTCTTAGTTTCGTTGTTGTTTTTCACGTTCCGAAAATTCGAGCGAGTCTGTATCATTAATACAGACTTGCTAGTGCCTTTGGACGGGGTCCCGAGGGGCTCTGGTGAGTTTCGGACCCCTCGGAGCTAATTTCAAAACACTAGAAATTCCAGGTTTGGTTTCCTTCTCCATGTTCGCAGAGGGGTTAACGCGTTCACGAAGAAGGAACTGGGCAGGGGTGGTGAATGCCCTGCACGTTCGCACTAAAGGAACCGAGATCGCGATGGGTTGGGATTCTGACCCAGTGCGTTTGCATAGAGTCCGGCCATTGGGCCAGCCAGCTACCCCTTACCATGTGCGTTTGCAGGGCCCCCTTCGCATTCGCATAAAAGGCCCATGTGGGGTCATTTAAGGCATCGCGAACGCACTGCTAAGGCTGCGTTCGCATAGAGGAAACCACTGGGCAGTGTGTTTTTATAGCGGGATTAATTCATTTTTTCCTCATCTTCTTCTTCTTCCTTGGGGTGATTTTTAGCAATCAAGAGGGGAAAACGACCTAGTTATTGAAGGTAAGTAAATTCTACCCTAGTATTAGTTTAATGCATGAATTACTAGTTAAATTAACTACCTAATTAGTGAAAATCAAGGAATTGGGTAGTAACCTAGGGCTTTCGAGAATTTAGAAAATTACCCGTGAATTGTCTATGAAATCATACAAAAATCATATATTAATGATCCTTAGGCTATGGGCAATTGATTCCTTTGAAAATTTCCAGAATCCGAGTGTGCGGGCCCGGGGTTGGATTTTGGGATTTCTTCAAGAATGATGAATTGACTAAATAAGTAGGAGGATTCCATGCTTTGAGTATAATTTGATATATTTACGTAACGTTTGATTAGTTTTGAGTCCTTGGGAGACGAGTTTGGAGTTTCGGGCGCGTTCTTGGTCCGAGAAGTAGATTTGACACGAGGTGAGTCTCCTTTCTAACCTCGTAAGAGGGAATTGTCCTTGTAGGTGATTTAAATGCTATGTGTGATGTATGTGGGGGCTACGTACGTACAAAGTAACGAGAGTCCGTATGTAGCAGCTATTATTATTATGTTCGGGTAGTTAGGTCCACATCATGCCTTGGGTTCTTCCTCGTAGTGAATTATATGTTATGAATTCATGTGATATGTAGCATTGGTTCCCTAAGATTTATGAAATTTGTTAATTTGAAGGATTTGATTATGGAAAGTAATTTTAAAAAAAAAATATTGTGTGTGCATGTGACCGCTTCGCAATTTACATTCCGTGAGAGGAGTGTGATTTCCCCCACTCTCATGGGAGTGGGCCGTGCCACGGCGGATTGAAAGATGCACTTATGGTTCAGGTCGTTCGACCCTTGGCAGTGCATAGATATGACTATTTTATGGCAAGGATGCCCTTATGGTTCGGGCCGTTCGACCCTCGGCAGTGCACAGACATGATTATTTTTATGGCTCAGGCCGGTTGTCCTTATCCCATATGCGAATGATAAATTGTTACTGAATTCATGGATATTGATTTGATAGATATTTGGGGGAATATGAAGTAGTAATTGTTTATTTACTTCCAGTATATACTTGGATTTCGGTGCCTTATATATATGTTGCTTTACTACCTTTACATGCCTACCATTTTCATCATATTCAGTTAAATTATACTGTTGGACCTTAGTGAGTGTCAAGTCGACCTCTCGTCACTACTTCTTCGAGATTAGACGGGATACTCACTGGGTACATATTTATTTATGTACCCATGTTACGCTTCTGTACTTAATTGTACAGGTTTTGAGGCTGGTGCACCTGGTTACCAGGCCGGAGCTCGATTCTGATTATAGTTGGACCTGACTTCACGGTGATTTGCTTCTCCTGACGATCCTCGGCAGCACCATGGAGTTTCTTTTGCTTATTTCCTGTCTATTTCTTTCAGACAGTGGGACTGTATATTATATCTTTTGTATATTCTGTTAGTATGCCCGTAGGACTTGTGACACTAGTTCCTGGCACACGCGTGGTAGTTATTATGGATTACGGGTCTGTATATATATTGGCTCACGCCTCCTTATGACCGCTTTTGATTAAAACTGGTTAATTATCCTTTTAATTTATGTTTCAAACTTTAAAACTTAGTATATGTTGAAATGTTTAATCAAATAAGAAAGAACCCTTAGTAAATTGAGTGTTGGCTTGCCTGACCCCGCTGTTGGGCGCCATCACGACCTAAGTTAGGATTTTGGGTCGTGACACCGGGTATTAGTCCGGAGCTCGTTCCTGATTTATACCTGGCCGAGGCTTCACGGTGAGTTGCTTTTCCTGACGACTTCCAGCAGCGCTTTGGAGCTTTTCTTTTTGCTAATTCTGTCTATATTTTTCTCAAAAAGTAGGACAGACTTTTATTTCTTTCGGTATTACTCTATTAGATGCCTATAGACTTGTGACACTAGTTCCTGGCACACACACTAGTGGACTATTTTTTTGGGATGTATTTATTAAATTATGACTTCATTTTTTGTTGTTATTCAGCTTAAAATTTCCTAAGTTATATATTATTACCGAATGTCATAAATTTACTCTAATTAAAAGTTGGAAAATATTTTTGGAAAAATAAATGAAACTCACCAGTAGATAAATGTTGGCTTGCCTGACAACGGCGTTGGGCGCCATCGCAAACTGGATTAGGATTTGGGTCGTGACAACTTGCCTCACCATATCCATAATATGGGCAGCATGCTCCTTATCCTCCACTTCATTGCTCCTATCAAACTCATAAAAAATATTAGAAATATCATAATAAGGGATCAGAGAAGGATAAATATTATGACAACCATCCCAATGGCCACCTCGGCAACCACACACATTGCAAATATTTGACTCATAAGATTAAGATTTACAATTTTACCGTAAGTGCGATCCTTCACAATATGGACAACTATCACCAAAGAAAGAATAACAAATTTTTATTAAAGGATTCCATCTAATACAAATAACAACATACTAAACTATAATAAAACTAGAAAATACAAAAATAAAAATTAAAACTTGACTTGATAAGTAGTAAAAGCTTGATCTAGTGAAAGTTTCGAAGTCCCCGGAAATAGATCCAAAAACTTGTTGCCCAAAATCACACACGCAAGTATACGCGATCAATCAAGTAATAAAGAGTGAGTAGAGTATCATTCCCACGAGTACTTATGATCAATCATCAACTAGATCAAGCATTTTCTAATTTATCGAGTCAAGAACAATCTCAAGGGATTCTTGTTTGATTAATTCTACTAATGATAATTGCAAGTAAAAGAAAAATTAATGAACTAGCACACTTAGCACGAAGAATTTTAATTCAATAAGAAATAATATTCCAGGGTTATGGCCGATTAACAATCCTGTTGAATTTTCAATCGATTCGACTCATTATTTTATCTGGGTTATTAACCTGCAAGGATAATAATACTCGTAAAAAATTGAAAACTTCTACTCGCCTATTCAATTTATTCTAAACCCTATATTTCTATGAGATTAGAGATAAAAATAACGCATTAAAAAATTCTTGCACAATTGGCTAAGCATGACGAATAGATATATTTCTATCCGCATTCGCAAATCAATTCCCCAATGACTAGGTTCAAGATCGTGCTCTATTAAATCCTATTGCAATCAAGAATTGCCTCTTTTAAGTTCAACTCAAGATTCATATATAGTTTTTTTTCCGTTAGCTAACCAGTAAAATAATTAAACTCGGGATATAATAAACAACCCAATATGATAAACTAATTCGTCAAATCAATATTCGAATATCAAAATTCATTAGTCATGGTAGCAATCTCAAACAATTCCCAAGAATACATAAAAATCAATAAAAGAAGGGAAAAAGAAGAACTCAAGACGAGCTCTACGGTCTCCAAACTCTGTGATGGCGTTTCCCTGAATTCCAAGTGTGTTAGATGACCTAAAAGAGGTATTTTTGGCTTATATATTGCGTAAACAGGTCGTGGGCCAAAGTTTTCTTTTTCCTAATCCGACTCAGCTTCAGGGATTGATGTTGGAGCGGATGCTTCGCGTCCTCCTTAGCTTCAACTTCTCAGCATCGCATGTTGAGGTATGCTTCGCATCCACCCTTTGTTCCTTCATCTCTGTTGTACCCAGGTGCGGGTGCTAAGGCGGATGCCATGGCCCGACTTCACTGCTAAGAGTGCACCAAATACAATTTTTTCTAGGTTGGATGCGACGCATCCACCCTCTTCCCCTATAGCTAAAGCACATTTTCTTCATATTTTTGCACTCCAAACACCCTAAATCATCACACACAACTCAATTAGTCATAAAATCAATAATTAACATATGTTAGGCATTCTTAACATCAAATAACACCAAAAGGTGGTTAAAAGTTAAAACATGGGTAAAGTAATATTAAAATATATAAAAATATGTCCAACATCTGGAATCAGTGATATCTTTGTAGAACTTTTCGAATGGGAGCTCTCTTAGTGTTTTCCAATATAGAAAAGACAGTGCAATTGATCAACAAGAAACTCTTATTTGATAAATTCACTATTCAAAATATATTCTCTCTTAGTGTTTTCCAATATAGAAAAGACAGTGCAATTGATCAACAAGAAACTCTTATTTGATAAATTCACTATTCAAAATATATTCTCTCTTAGTGTTTTCCAATATAGAAAAGACAGTGCAATTGATCAACAAGAAACTCTTATTTGATAAATTCACTATTCAAAATATATTCATCATAAGGACCTTTCCCTTTGTATCCATGTAAATAATTGATATTACATAAAGTTTGTCGTGAAATTTGCATTGCTTCAAAATCGAAATATCACAGTGCATATTAGAGTTTTTCTTTTTGTATGTACATCAAATAATACTACTAATATTTTTCTACCTAGTTCTTGTAAATAATTTCCCCCTTATTTCCCTATTGCACGCCATTAGCTGCACATTTCCTATACGATTTGGTGATTTCACTCCTATAACTAGAGGTGTTCAAACCGAACGTGAAAATCGCACCAAACCGCAAACTAAATTGATTAAAAAACCCAACTAGATTTGATTTGACTTGATTTAGTATTGAGTATGGTTCTTTTCCAAAGGATGTGAAAAACATTTATTCTCTTTCTTAATAATCACCTAATATATCTTTTTCATTTTTATACCTCCTCCCCCCCCAAATTTCCGATTCTTTTCCTTTTCCAAAGGTTTTCAAAATTGATACAATACAGACGAAATTCAGAATATTGCTCTAGAATCAAGTTGTGGGTAAGTTTTGAATCTTGTATTCTTTCTTTCTAAAATCTTTATTGTATATGACTTGTCTATGATACATCAATACCCAAAACAATACTTGATATAATACTAATATAATTATAATACGATTATATTAGACTTTTAGCGTAGAATTGTGATTGAAACTTGAAAAAAATGAAGATCATAATTGCACCACAATTTTTCATAAAGGTATCGCGATTGCATTATAATTGTATATGTATCATAATTGTTGAAGGAATTATATTACAAATATAAGATGATTGTATATTTTAATTGTACATTGTTACTAACAGTTGTGAGTTCGTGGTGAATTTCACAGTTTATATCACAAATATATGATAAATGTATATTAATCTATTGGTATTGTATCAGGTATTATTTTGGGGATTAATGTACCATATACAAGTTAGATACAATTGTGATACACCTATGATACAATTATGTTTTCAGCATTGAAGTATTTGATGATCATTGCCATTTCATCATCTTCCAAGTCGGAACCTTCAGTGATTCTGAGTGCTAAACTTCGTTCCTTCTTGGGCACATCCATTTTCATGGTTTGTTTCCTAAGTTCATAAGCAGTGAGATTTTCAATCAATTCATCCAAGGGGAGTGTAGCAATATTCTTTTATAAAAGACCTGGTTTTTCTACGTGTTTCTTACACTATAATTGTGGAATAATAAATGCAGAAAGTAAAGAACACAAGAAATTTACGTGAAAAATATTTGGCTCAAAAGGTGAAAAAAACATGACCTGCTACCTAGTAGAATTTTTTCCAACACTTCATTAAATCACTGAGCCAAACAACAACGTTTACAAAACTCATGTAAACCTAAGGATTACTCTAACCCTTTTGGCAACCAGCCTTAGGTTGTTGCGACAACATCAAATTAACTCTAAGTTGAAAAATACAACTCAAAGTACCTAGTACAAATGCTTCTATCAAAAGTTGAAAGATACAACTCAAAAGCCCACAATTGAACTAAAATAAAAGATCACAGACACTTGGAACTGGTTCTTCTATCTGGTTTATGTAGCTTCAGGTTCACACACTTGAAACACACAGGAATTGCTCTCAATTCTTGCTTAACTTTTGCGTTTGTGCTCACCAGTGAAAGAGAACAAACTGATATTTATAGAGTTAGTAGAATAGGAAATAACTAGAGTTCTAATGCTTTACTCTTCCATGGTGCAAGAGTTCTAGTTATCTTCAACTTCTAACTATTTCTTTATCTAGGATAGAGTTCTCTTCGAGTAAGGAGTCCTTCTCCTTATCAATTATGCAACTTTTTCGTTCAGGAGATCTCAGATATAACCACTTAAGCTTATCCCCTTCACATGCATGCCTTGTGCTTGAATCTGCCCGTGTCCTGTGCACATTGTGTATGGACGTGGTTCATGCATGTGTTCCTTTGTCAATCAGCAAAACAAATTTACTGTTACGAGGCGTCTTCCTGAGATTCATTGGAAGGGCGACGTAAGGCTAAGCAACTGATATCAGTGTAGTTTCTATCCTCCAACTGATGTCCCCTCCGTACGCTAGACGAAATTGTCAGTGTCGCACGGGAAAACCAATGTCAAGAGCAATTGAGAGAACAAAATGAGAATTGAGAATGAAGGAAATCTTGATTGCATTAATGAAAGCTATTATAGAAAAGCAACACTGTTTCGAGGGGGAGAGACACCAGTACAGAGAATTGTTTGCTTGCTAGAAAGTTTGATTGCTTGATCCCCCCTAATAGTGCTTAAAAAAATAAAGCAAAGTTACAAGACTTGACCTAACTAAGCTAGAGAAACATAATGGAAGTACATGGAATAAAACTACTTTATATTTACAATGAAAATGACTTAGTTTTCTACTAGGTAGAAACAGGTTCGTTGTCAGCAATCTTGTCTTTGGCATCAAACGGTGTTGTTGGCATTTGCCTGCGGCTGGGCTCTAGAGAAGGATATAGGTGGGACGATAGAGGCACATGCGCGCTTGTCATTTGGCGCAGCCAAGACCAGGGGGTCGTCCGTGGTGCTAGGCGTTGGGAGGCTTTCCAGGACGGCGTGGGGCGCGCCCAAGGGGTCATGGGGCATGGCTGAAAAGTCACCCATGATATTCACCCCCACCTTAGTTGGCGACGTCCTCGGTGCCTTAATTGCAAGATAATCATCAATTAGGCTCTTGTGGGATTTGAGGTTTGTTCCCCTCTCCTAAGTATTCTCCTCTGCATCACAACCCTGCCATTTCACCAAGAACTCTTGGTGATCCTTCCTTGAGGCGTGAATCACCTGATCATCAAGAATAGCTTCAGCACGCCTTTTCCTGGTTGAATTGGGGCCTCGAATACTGGGTATTGTGAGTTGGCTCCGTGAAGGATCCTCTGTGTCTTCCCGAAAAGGTTTCAGAAGGCTGACATGGAAGACGAGATGGATTTTCCACCAAGATGGGGATATCCACCCGGTATGCAACTTTCTCAATACGCCTTTCAATGGGCAAGGGTCCAATGTATTTTTGCAATAGGCGAGGGTCATAGGCAACAAAGCGACGATTCTGATCAACATGCCTCTTCATCCGCTTTAGGGCTTTGAAAATATAGCTTCGCACTATCTCCAAATTTTTCTTCCATTCTTTTGAGAAGTTAGCAGCTCGAGGAGATTTTGACATGTTTGGTACATTCACAGTGTGTGGGAGTAGCGGTTGTTGTCCCATAACAATTTCAAAAGCGCTTTTGTTTGTACTAGAGCTCATTTGTGCATTGAAACACAATTGAGCAGCATCCAGAAGCTTCACCCAATTCTTCTGTGATCCGGTTACAAAGTGGCGGAGATATTTCTCCAACATACCATTGAACCTCTCCATATGGCCATCAGATTGTGGATGAAAACTTGAGATGTGACTCAATTTTGACTCGAGTCACTTAAAGAGTTAGGTCCAAAAGTTGCTAGTGAAGCATGAGTCGCGATCACTAACGATGTCTTTGGCATGCCCCAATATTTGATGACATGATATAAGAAGAGTCGAGTTGTATCTTCTGCTTATATATATTGTGGGGCTGCTATAAAGGTAGCATACTTGGAAAACCGATCCACCACAACCAAGATAGTTTTTAGATTTCTGACCTTGGGCAATCAGGTGATGAAATCCAGGGAAACGCTTTCCCAAGGTCTCTTTAGAACAACTAGTGGTTCCAAGAGTCCCGCTTGTGTCAAGAGGTCTGACTTGTCCTTCTGGCATACTAGACAAGTCCTCACATACTGAGTGATGTCATCGGCCATTTGAGGCCAATAATATGCACGACAAAGTAATGTCATGGTGTGTTCTTCACCGGGATGGCCGGCCCACAAAGTATCGTGACATTCTTCTAGAAGAGTCCTTCACAAATCTCCTCATTTACGAACATAAAGTCGGTTCCCTTTCACTTTTAGGAAACCACCTTCCATGTAGAACTGCGAGTTTTGCCCTGTCCTACCAAATCAACCAAATGTTGTGCAGTAGGATCCTTGATAAGTAGATCTTGTATCTGGTCTTTTATGGTGGTGGCTACTTCACTCCCCCTTAGGGTAGCGAGTAGGCATACCGATGCTAGGTCAGCTCTCCAACTGAGCACATCAGCAACATGATTAGTCTTCCCACTTCAGTACTCCAGGTTGAAGTGAAATTCTGCTAAGAGTTCCTGCCATCGGGCCTGTCGGCCATTCAGCTTCGGCTGGGTCATGAAATGGCTAACAACTGTGTTGTCTGTATTGACCACGAATGGGATTCCCAGCAGATAGTGCCTCTAAAGGCGTAAGAAATGAACGACATCCAATAATTCTTTCTCGTGGGCGGCATAGCACCGGTCTGCATCCTTCAGCTTTCAGCTCTCGTACGCTACATGATGCCCTTCTTGTAGTAAGACTCCGCCAAGAGAATACTCGAAAGCATCCATTTGTACCTTGGATGGCTTGGCCAAATCGGGGAGGGCCAAGACGAGGCTACTAGACATAGCGGCTTTTAATGTGTTGAAGGCCTCCGCTCGCCTGGGTCCCCAATCCCAAGGCATGGCCTTCTTGAGGAGTCCTGTCAATGGCACTGCGATAAGAGAGTAATTCTTCACAAATCGCCGATAGAATTTGCGTAGGCCAAGGAACGCCCTAAAGGCATGGATATCCTTGGGCCACGACCAATCTGTGATAGCCTGAATCTTTTGTTAGTCCATCTTGATACGCCCTTTCTCGATGACATGTCCGAGGAAGTCAATCTGTTTTTGAGCAAAGGAGCACTCGGATAGCTTCGCATATAATTCGTGCTCCCGCAATTGGTCTAGGACCTTCCACAAGTGCTCCAGGTGTTCTTCCAGTGTTTGGCTATATACCACAATGTCATCCAAGTAGACCACCACGAATTCATCAATGTACTCTTAGAAGACTTGGTTCATCAGAGTGCAAAATGTGGTTGGAGCATTAGTCCAATCGAATGGCATAACCAGGAAGTCGAACGACTCATATCTTGTCACACTGGTCGTCTTGTGTTCATCACCCTCTGCAATCCGAACTTGCCAGTACCCTGTCTTCAGGTCTATTTTTGTGAACACCGTCGCACCACCAGTCTATCGAACAATCTTCCATGAGAGGAATAGGGTACTTGTTCTTCACGGTGATTTTGTTTAGAGCCCGATAATCCACACTGAGTCATAGACTACCACCATGTTTCTTTTGGAATAGCACAGGGGACCCATATGGGGACTTGGAGGGAACGATGATCCCTCTGTCTAGCATTTCCGTCAACTTTCTCCGAAGCTCTACGAGTTCGGGTTGTGACATTCTACAAGGCGCCCAGGAGCGTTCAACATCTTCAATGCATAGGGTAGCCAGGAACGTAGGTTCATGTCTTTTGACTCCCTTCTTCAATTGCAAGGCCGAGATGTTCTTAGCGGCCATCTTCATAGGCATGCACGGGATAATGCAGGTCTTGGCCCTGTTTGTTCACATCATCAGTAGCATGTCTACATACAATACGGACATGGTGTTGGTTTGCCTCAGGAATTCCAATCCAACTATCAACTCAAAGTCATCTGTGATCACCACGCGTAGGTTAAATTTTCCTTCATAAGGACCAAGCTTCACTGGTACTTCTTTGGCTATTCCACCCACTACTGAGGAGGTGAGTTGATAGCCTTGACACAACCTTTTCCCTTTCCTACGACTATACCAAGGCGCTCTACACGAGTCGAGGCTAAGTAGTTGTGGGTAGCACTCGTGTCTATCATCGTCCGAATGGGCTTGCCATTTACCTTCATCTAAACAAACATTAAGGTCCTCTCTTATTTAAGAGGAGTCCTCTCATCCGCCTTCTTTTTCCCTTTCTTGGTGATCTGTCAGGGGTCCTTCTTCTTACGGATACCAGCACTGGTTCCCGCTAATGCCTCAGAAATAGATCTAATAATTGTATTGAAGGCACCTATTGGTTCGGTCTGGTCCGCATTATCTGCTTTGTCATCCGTCTCATCATCAAAAGTTTGATGGGCGTTCATCTGCGCATGTTGGCATTCATTATTCCAATGTGGCCCGTCGCAATGACATCATCCTAAAGGGGGCTTTCTCCCCCGATCATTGTTGTTTGACGCAGCACTATTTCTGCCTGAGGAAGGAGTCTTAGATTTGGTTGCACTCCAATCTCCTCCACTTGTGCTAGGGCCACCATTGCTAGGCTGGCCCCCTTTGTATCCCGCTCAGACAGGCAGTTGAGGCCTATCCTTCCGAGTTTCCACTTGATATTCCCCAAGTCATTCCGCTGCTTGGATCGCCTTGGGTAGGGTATCTACCCTGTGTCTTTGCAGCTCCATACGGGCATAAGGTTTCAACCCTTCCAGGAATGTGAAGAGTTTGTCTTTGTCCCACATGTCACGTAAGTTCAACATGAGCGCGGAGAGTTCTCGCACGTAATCCCGCACTGATTTGGTCTGGCGGAGTTCTCGTAGCTTTCTCCTTGAATTTTACTCAAAATTTTCGGGGAAGAACTTTAGGTGTATGGCTGCTTCAGTTCTGCCCATGTCTCTAGAGCATCTTCACCGGCCCTGATGGCTTCGTACTTCACCCGCCGCAAGAGTTTAGCATCACCCTGAAGATACATGGCAGCAGTTTCTACCTTCTTAGATTCTTCTAGGACCCCTACGACATCGAAGTACTGTTCGATGTCGAAGATGAAATTTTCCACTTCTTTAGCATTCCGAGCTCCACTGTATGGCTTTGGCTCAGGAATTTTCAGATTTTTTTCCACAGGGGTGAGGTTCACAACACCCCCAATTTGGTTTCCACCTCCTCGAAGCATGCCTTGTAAAGCAACATTGACAACATTCAGCTGGCCTGTTAAGTTGTCTATAGTTTGTTTCATGGCAGTCACCCTGTCTGCCTCTTGTGTCCTATAGGCTAAATCTTCGGCATGCTCCTGTAGGAGGCCCTTGAATTTACCAAAAATTTTGGTTGCCTCTGTGACTGCCGTTTGTCGGTCTCCTTTAGAGTCGCGATAGAAGTTTTCTTTGTCAACTTCGGTCTGGAGCATTCTGCGGCCTAGGTCGTCCAACCTTTGCACTAGGTTAGTTCTTATTTCAGGCACCGTATCCACGATGGGTCGTAATACGTCAATCGTCTCTTTAAGGGCCGCAACACGGTCCCCATGATTCACCATGGTCAGAAATGGTAGTAATGGCAATGTGTTCCCTCGTCCGATGTCGATCCTAGGATATGATACCAACGGTTACGCTGCGCCTTCCTGAGATTCCTTAAGGCTAAGCAACTGATGTCAGTGCAGTTACTGTCTGCCAACCGATGTCCCCTCCGTATGCTAGACGAGATTGTTGATGTCAGTGCAGTTACTGTCCGCCAACTGATGTCCCATCCGTATGCTAGACGAGATTGTCAGTGTCGTACGGGAAAACCAATATCAAGAGAAATTGAGAGAACATAAATGAGAAATGAAAATGAATGAAAGTTTGATTGCATTAATGAAAGCTCTCACGGTGTCGAAGGGGAGAAACACCAGTACAGAGAATTGTTTGCTTGCTAGAAAGTTTTATTGCATTATCCTCCCTAATAGTGCTTAAAAAAAATAAACCAAAGTTACAAGACTTGACCTAACTAAGCTAGAGAAACATAATGGAAGTACATGGAATAAAACTACTATATATATACAATGAAAAGGACTTAGTTTTCTACTAGGTAGAAACAGGTCTGTTATCAGCAACCTTGTCTTTGGCATCATGATTTGCGCGCGCGACGCTGTTGGCATTTGCCTGCGGCTGGGCGCTGACGAGGGATATTGGTGGGGTGACAAAGGCACATGCGTGCTTGTCACTTTCCGCAGCCAAGACCACGGGGCCGTCCCTGGCGCTAGGCGTTGGGAGACTTGGCAGGACGCCACGGGGCGCGCCCAAGGGGTCATGGGGCATGGCTGGAAAGCCACCTATGACATTACTCATGCCAACACAGTTTCATTCTTAGGGTTCAAACTCGAAACTTCTAATTAATTAAGGATGAAAGAATACTTACTACCCATCACAACCTTTTATGGTTAGTAAAACTTTTTCAACCTTTAACATCCTCAAATTACAATAATATGGACTTTTCAAATGTATTTATTCAAATAAACATTCTGATACATATCAAGATCAGAAAATATCCAAAGAAGAAATCATATTAACAGTATTCACCTGTCAGATCCAACCATTGATTATTGCCATTTGCCAAACTTCATCAATTCAGGCCAATGATAATTCAATCTATTAAACTTAAGATATACTCATAATTGATAGCCTATATTATCTTGACATATATCTAGTTGATTTAAATGCAAAAATAAAAAAGTGACTTGGATTGGCGGCTACTCGGCCATTTGCTAAACGAGTGAAAGCAGTGTACATTTGTCCAAGAAATCTGATTGTTTGAATTAAATGCATGAAGTATGATAGATTCATTCGTTTGTGTGGTGAATAGCATTACATGGAATATTAAACAATTACTTACCTACTTTGTGCATTTTAATCTGCAAATACTATTCACATATTGTTATTGTTGTGATATATGCATTAATTCGTGTTTCAATTATTTTTTCGAATGTGGCTAACCATATTATGCTCTATATATGCAGCTTTATATACAATAACAACAAATTCAGTATAATTTCACAGTTAAAATTTGAAAGGATAGTATGTACGCAGACCTTACTCCACCTAATGAAGATAGAGAGGTTATTTCCGATAACCATCGGCTTATGAAAAGATGAGAAGAAAAAGAATGGAAAATAAAAAGAAAAAATAGAACCAAATTGTAACAACATGAAATATGTCCGGCTTTATATGACACTATTATTATTTATTAGTTGGCGGGAGTCAAATAACTTTTTCTTGGCAAGATTTTCATATATATATTTTTTAAACTTATAATATATTTATCTAGTTTATAAAGATGCCAATCTTTATTTTTTTCATTAAACTAAGAGAGTATCACTTATACAGAGTTTTATTTAGAAATTATTTTTACAAATGCAGCCAATAAAACAACTCCTAAATATATAAACCATGTAAATGCTAATTGTTCCACGTTCGAATCTAATAATCAAGTTGATCAATTGCCCAGACTGTAAGCAATTCTCTTTAGATACTTCAAATACATGGATTCCCAACCTCCCCCCCCTCCCCCCCTTCCTTTATTATTTTCTTTATTTTATTAATAATGGATTCTCCTAAAAATGGCCCTTTAGGCCTTTAGAGGGCTAATCTCACTGGAAATCACTACTTTTCTCCTCCGGTCCCTGAGTGGTCCTACTATGCACTTTAGCGCACTGTATCAACGCCACTTGTTCAACAAATATGGTCAATCGCTTTTTTGTCTCATACACATTTATTTTTAGTGTTACGACCCTATCGTTTATTTTATATATGAGAAATTTATTTTTATACGCATAAAAGATTTAAAAATATTATTTTTTTAAATTTAAAATTATAAAAAAGTATGATGTGCAAATAACATAACAAATTATGTCATGTTCTGCCCAAAAGGAGCCCACCTAATTCTTTCGTCATACAAATTTATTTGCAATAAGTATTTTCATCAAACTAATAATAGCATGATAATATGTAGTGGCTTTACATATTTTTATCACTTAATTATATTCAATTAATGTGTATTTTTATCTCATACATTACTTTTTTTATTTCTCGCACGATGGCTCAGACTATCCTCGTAGCAACAAATGATGGGTCTAAGAAGAGGTTGATGTAGGCTAAAGAAGTATTTGGGAGAAGTGATTAAGCAGGACATAATATATTTTTAGCTTATTGAGTACATAACTCTTGATATGAGGGTTTGAAGATTGCGTACTTTTCTTCTCCGTACCAGTAGTATTATTATTACTCCCGTATTTTCTTATTCTTAGTTTTTATTATTACCTGTTTGTTTTGTTTCAGTTATCTTATTTTTCTTTTGTTGTTACTTCTTTTTTTTCATGACTCTCTACTACGGTATTTATTTTTCTTGACTGATGGGATTATATTTGTTTTGAGATGAGGGTCTATCGAAACATTACTTTTCTAGCTTTACAAAATAAAGGTAACATGTATGTACACATTATCCTTCTCAGATCTTACTTGTGATATTCCACCGAATATATTAGTGTTGTTCTTATTACACAATGGCTTCGACCAGGGGCGAAGCCACATTATGCAAAGGGTGGTCAACTGACCACCCTTCACCAAAATTTTACGAAAAATTACACTGTGTATATAAGTAAAATATTGATTTTAGATGCAGAAAACATATATTGAACACTCTTTGTTAGAATTTTTTTGTTACTTCTTTCAAGTTTGAACACCCTTAAAAATATTTTTAGCTTCGCCACTGGTTTCGACTAATTCGAATTCGATCCTCGAAAGATCCATAAAGGGAAGTGCTCATATTAGAATTCTTTTATTTCTAAGTTCTAATCTTAAACATATGATTAAGGATGGAACCATATGGGAAAAAAGATCTATTTATCTATTTATAGGAAGGAAGTCATCCATGAGATTTTGCCAAGTTTGGCGTGAAGAAAATGCCATTCATAACTTTAGTAAAACAATTAGTTATGTTTGTTAATGGTTAGTTATTTTTTTTATTTTAAATTTGAATTTAAAATATTTAAATATCTATATGGTAGTAATTTGAATTCTATGGGTAAATTTTTCTTATATCTTCAAATGAGATTTTTGTCAAGTATCGCGTGAAGAAAATGCCATGTCACAATTTAGAAAAACAATTAGTTATGTTTGTTAATGGTTAATTATTTTTTTATTTTAAATTTGAATTTAAATTTCTATATGGTAGTTATTTTAATTCTATGGGTAAAATTTTCTATATCTTCAAATATAAAAAATACAAAAAGAAAATCTACACTGTAATTGTTACTGATCAAGTAGTTTATCCATGTTATACTCTTCCTAAAAAATTTCTCCTAAATCAAAGGCACAGACAAATACATGTCTCTCCACTCAAAATAACAAAACAAGAAATTAAAAAAAAAAATCAATCTTAACTAATTATAAAGATGAAGATAGGAATTTTCTTTAAAATGCAGCGTCCAACATATAAGTTGGATTATTCAATCATGCAGAGGAAGACTTAGGTATAAACTTGAGGGGTCACAGGACCCGTAAATTTCGCGGAGATCTTGTATGTGTATATGTGTATACCTCAAAAATAATTAATTCAAATCACTTGGCACCTTGAACACTAAAAGCCTTTAGGGGCACTGATTGAGTAGAATACCGGTGTTCCCGTCGCATTAAAATCCTGAGTCCGCCTCTGTAATCACGTAAAGAAAATAATGAATAATAAGAAAAATCAAATTC
>ML404700.1:7500-43919 GCA_005239525.1 Nicotiana knightiana | reverse complement strand
ACCCCCCCCCCCCCCCCCCCCCCCCCCCCAAATTCCCTCTGTACGTGAGGGATAATGGATTCTTTTTAAAAAGTGAAGTTATAACGTGTCTTTGGGGAAATACTGTTCTTTTAGAAGATAACTTCTGTCTTTTTATACATAATTATTCACTATTTCTTTAATTCTACCTTCTCAAATCTGAAAAGCCAAGCCCAAAATAGTTTGTTTTATGTTGTTTAAACTTGCAAACACATTGTACTTGCAATCAATAAATATTGGAAGAAAAAAGAATATCTCTACATGGCAAGAGCATAATATTATTCATACACCAAGATTATTCCTTTAATTATAGTTATTTAAATTTGAGATGAGAAAGTTCTTTTCTATTTATTTTGATAAGAAAGGTCATATTGTGTGTAAGGCCACATAATTCAAGTCTAACAGATAAAACAAAAAAATTTATATAATAAAAATAAGTTAGAGCTAAAGAGAGGCTATTTAAAAAAATAATTGGTTTAGAAATAAAATAAAGTAAATATACAATACTTAAAAATATTATTCATAAATTTAAACAATTTAAGAATTACGTTTTTAAATGAAATAAATATTTATTTCAAGACAAAAAGATTACAACATCTATCTTCATTATATTAAAGGAGAGTAATGAATCATAATAGTAAAAATAAGTTAATGGTTCATGATAATATTATATATTAGATCATATAATAGCATAGAAAAGATTTGAACTTAAAATTTAAAAAGTCTTAAAATTATGATGAGAACGCTCAAAGTCTCAAACTATGTATATGACTATGAAATTAAAGTCTTACTAGATTTTAGAAAAGTTGATAATCAATTTAAAATTTAATAATACAAATTAAATGCCTAATGTATGTAGTTTTTCTAGCGAAAATTAAAAGTTAAATTTGTATCTTGAAACTAAAAGAGCAAAAAGTTTAATCGGATGTAATAGAAAAATAATTATAAGAAAACTCAATATTTTGGAAGATAATAATCAAAGAACTTATATATTGATATTTTAGACAATTCAAAGTTACAGTATACAATAAAATATATATTATGTTAATTATAGGCAAATATTAATGTAAATAACTAATTAAAATTTCATAGTAGAAAGGAGAAAGTGTAAATACAAACTAGATATAATGTGAAAATACTTATAATTTGAATTAAATTAAATATAAATAAATTAAATAATCAAATAAATACTTACAAATATTATTAATATGTTTAAATGATAAAAGTGTTTTGAGTAAGAGGATAGAGACATAAAATACATTAATTTTTGAGGAATACATATTTTGAGTAATACCAAGCCCCACATGTGAAAATATAATGGGTATGTTATTTTTTATTAAAAAGGTATTAAATTAGACATTAAGTCAATTGGTAACCCAATAAAAGATCATGTGACAATATAACAATATTAAGTAATAAATAATACAATATCTATAAACAAAAAACAATAAAAAGGGGTTGTGTTAAAATATGGAAGCGTAAGACTTATTTGAATTTGAGATGAACAATAAAGTAGTAGTAAGAATTTTGTTAAATAATATTATTTAATATACTCAAATAAGACGGATCACAATATGATATATTTGGTATCTTTAATATTGATATCGGTAAATATTTACAAGGTTTTTGTATTTACTACACTGTTTTAAAGCAATTTAAAATTAAAATTAAAATGTTTTCATCTATCCACATTGTTTGAAGGTGATTTCAAACTAGAAAATTTCATATTCAAAAGTAATTTTAAAAAGTATAATTTATTAAATCTCAAAAGTAAGTGATGAGATTTGTTCATATTGTATTAGGGGCTATCTTTTATATGCTTAATTAATGTGAATATTTAATGTACATGGTTTGAACTCATTCTTCCCTGATAAGTTTTCAATTATCATTATCCTAAACATTATTTGTTATAATTTTTATATTGTTTCATTATGAAAATTAACATATGATAAATCTATAGCAAAATAAAATCATTTCTCTTATCTCCTTAATTAAGAAAAAAATTAAAATCTCTATAATAATTTATATACACTTCTATCAATTGTTTAATATTTTATCACCAGTTAACATCATTTTAAACGAGTTGTAATAAAATATAATTTAATTACTATATTTAATTACTACAATTTATATCATGTTAATATTTGTTTAGTGCTTTTGGTTCTCTTTGTTTGAAGTACTAAATTGCCTCTTTAGGGATGCAAGTCCTCTTTATTTATTGTGCTAAAAATTTCTCTTGATTTTGTTGTATACAAGACATGAAGTAAATTCATAAGTAAGTTTTTTTCCCACCTTTTATCGTATTATAAAGAATGACGTTGTTCATGTTAACTTTCATCAAGTAGTTGATTGTTCCCACTGTTGCAACTCTTGCGAACCAATTTGGATGTATTCAAGAATAATTTACAGATAGATTGGTAAGCTTCTTATTCTATAAAATTTGTTAAAAAAGATAACACTTGTAGTTTTAATGTATTCTCTTGTAAAATATTCAAATACATTGAAAAAATAATATCACTGAAATCAAATTTTCAATTTGATGTTTATGTTTGATATGAATGTTAAAAATGAGTATTATAGCACGTAATTTTTTTTATGTAATTGGAGCAACTTAAACAAATTATAATTTGAAATTATTAAAATAAACTAATTATAAATTGTGATATCCAATATCATTTTTTATCTGTAATTAAATAAATATAACAAGAATTAATTTATTTAAAAAAATTAATTAAATCCTATCAAATAATAATTTAAATATTATAATATTATACCGATCTTTCCTCATCTAGTACTAGTATATGAGTAAGAATGGATCGAACCGGCCACGACATACCTCATTTGCTACTTAACCGTGGTAATAAATTCTGCAAAGTTTTTATGCCAAAAAGAGCCGAATATTAAAGTACTTTATAATTCATCAAAAGCCCAAACCACACTTTCAATAAACGCCGTCGTATAAAAAGCAGGTCTTTTGCACCTTCATTTCCCCTCCGCATTTTCCATCGAACTCTCGCCGTCGCTGCCACCACCAACCACCGCAACCGCTAACTGAAACAGTCACTGTAAAATGTACTGGTTCTCTTAAGCTTTTTCTAATTCTGATCCGTAAATTGAAAAGCAACAGAATTTTTTCAGCGAACGATTTGCTGTTAGGTTAAGCTTTTTTTGCGATATTATTATATGGCTTCGGAGGATGTGAAGGCGGCGAGAGATTCAGCGGTGGAGAAAATTGTGAACCTAGCGGAAGAAGCTAAGCTTGCTAGAGAAGAAATTAAGCCTACAAGCCATGCCGTCCTCAGTATCTGCAAGTCGCTTATTGCCGGAGGTGTTGCCGGAGGCGTGTGAGTTTTATATATACCACCACGTACTGGATGTGTTTTGTGTAAATCTAAAAATTAGCTGAGTATTATCTTTAAGTTTGATTAGTTTGATACTTCGCTGTTAACTGTGATATGTATTGTGCCTCGGTTTGAAAATGTGGTAATATGTGAATATTGTAGGAGGAAAAAAAATGAAAATTTGATCTTTTTGTTTGCTACTCTTTCCGTTCCAATTTATGTGGCTGTGATTGATTGAACACGTAGTTTAATAAAGAAAGAAAGACTTTTAAAATTTAAGGTCTAATACAAGTTGGACATTTGTGTGACTATAAATTATCTTTTAAAGGTAAAATGAGAAGCTTAAAGTTAAATTGTTTCGAAATAAGGATACATAACATTCTTTTTGGAACAAACTAAATAGGGAAGTATGACATATAAATTTGGACAAAGGGAGTAGAATATCTGCTCTTCTTTTTCCAATTGAGAGGATATCTAAAATCGAGTACAAAGACCCATTCTTCATGCTATAATATTTGTGACTCCGTTGCAATTTCGCTAACATAGTTTGATTCGGCACAAAGCTTAGGAAAGAAAGGGAAACTTTTGAAACTTTTTGTCTTAAACATGCATAATATTTATGTGACTATAAGACTTTTGAAACTCGTGGTCTTAAACATGCCATAACATCTAGGCGCTATAAAAGTTACTCGAGGAGTAAAATGAAAAGTTTAAACCTAGATTGCTTTCAAATATAGAAATATGTCATTCTTCTTGGAAGGAACTAATAAGACAATAGTATCACATAAAATGGAAAGAGGGATTACTATTTCTTTGTCATCATTGGTTTCAGTTTAATGAAAAATTATGACATAATTGTTTCAAATGGGTTTCTGGTCAAGTTTTCAGCTTGATTGAACTATTGAATAAAGTTAACCAAACATTCATTTGATGGACGCATATTAAGTATATCAGGTATTCTTTGTTTCCTTGTACTTCAAAAAAGAAGAAGAAGAGAGATACTTTGTAAGCTTATTTGTATATCAGTAGCAGTATAGCCTTAATCCTGTAGTGTTTATAATATTGGCTACCAAGGTAAAATTATGCAGGCACATCCTTTCTCTCAAAATGAAAGGAAACAAAAAGAAAAAATGAATTAAATCCCTTTGTCTCATATGCAAAATTTACAGGTCTTAATCCTCTACTTACTGAAAATCCATGTTTTTTCCAACTGAGGGAAACATCAAATTTACTTAATGATAGTTTTGCAGATCTACAAAATGTTGCATCAGTATATGTGCTATTCATGTTTTCTCTCTGTTTTTTACTTGACCTCGTTATATGAATTGTTTGGTGTGTTTCGGAGTTGTGGCTTTCCTTTTCTGATATTGCTTAATGATTATAGTCAAAAGACTCTTGATTCTTGAAAAAGTGTCCCAACCTATTCATTGAGTTTTGGACACACTAATCTCCATTTATCCAACACAAAACTTTGTTGAGACTTGAAAGTGTGTAAGCTTCTCATGTGTGGATGCTTAAGTCTGTAACTTGCTTGCAGGAACTATTAGGTCAACCTGCAGATCATTGTTTTTTATGGTTAAGTAATGGATCTTGAACATTTTGTTCTCTCAATTCTGACTTATTATGCTATCTGAAGACAAGTGTAACTATTTTTATATCTTTTAGTCCCTCAAAGGCTTTTGGCATATGCTTTAGCATAATCATATTGGTACTCCCTGCTCTACATGAGTGTGGACGCTGACTAATATTTTTATATGCTTGAACTAATCCTTTGATTTCGTGAACTTTAACTTGACTTCACACTGACTGCTACTCTCCCTCTGGCAGGTCACGAACTGCTGTGGCTCCACTAGAACGGCTGAAGATATTGCTACAGGTGAAGTGTAATTTCGCAGCTTGTTTTTCTCTCCACTGAATATTTTTACTGAAGCAGAGCAATATAAACTCTCTTCCTGCGTGCGATACTCATTTTGAATGACGGAGCAGTAAGCCCCATGTTTTGGGTTTGTAACTCCGTATTTCTTTTTCCTGTTCATAAAAAGTTTTAGGATTTATGAACTCTTTTTATTCCTTATATCCCCACGAGAGTTTCATCTCAGCTATGTGCATACATGGAGGTTCCATGACCATCTAGATTGTTTGTTCTCTATTTGTAACATGATGTTGTTTGATGTGCAGGTTCAAAATCCACATAGCATTAAATACAATGGCACCATTCAAGGCTTGAAATATATCTGGAGAACTGAAGGGTTCAAAGGACTGTTTAAGGGCAACGGCACCAACTGCGCACGCATTGTCCCAAACTCCGCAGTCAAGTTCTTCAGCTATGAGCAAGCTTCCAAGTAATGATCCTGCCGGAACATAGATTTTGCATAAAAAGTAGGAGGATAATATAATACACATTAATGTTTCTTGTGGCCACTTCATTTCTAAATTTTTTCCATGTTAATAATTTAACATTCACCTTTTGTATAGTGATAGATCTTGCTCAATTTAGTTTGTCTTTTCAGTTTAGTGGCATTTTACCTTTTAGGAGGGAACCCTCCCCATACTCAACAAAGGGAAAAAAATAAACAAAAAAAAGAAATAGAAAAAAATAAGCACCAGAAAGGGAAAGGTAGTCTATGTGATCTCTTCTTCTAGAAGATTTCATGCCCTTAAAGGAAATGAGCTCAATGTAGGTTCTATACCTTTGTTTACTGAGGCTTCCCCGCCCCTCACCATCAATAAAATATTATCTTATCAAGAAAAAAAGGGAAGGAAATGAGCTTGAATGAGCCGCCTGTGAGAGGAATGTTGGAGAATTTCTGATGATGTAACCATATCTTACATGCAAACATGAACTAACTTATGAACCTCATTGTGGAGATGGACAAGTAATGCAATGACCTAATCTGGCCTTTTAGGTGTAATAGGGAAAAATACTATGTTAAGCGAAGGTGAAGACGAGATCTTGATAAGGGCCTCACAAGGTACTTTCTGAAGACGGCTATTGTAGATGTGTCAAGTCACTAAAGGATTGTTGAATCTCCAACTTGTTTCTCATGTTACTGTTATAGCATTCTCTTCCCTCTACTGATTTCTTCTTTGATACTGGAACAGGGGTATATTATATTTGTACCGGCAACAAACTGGAAATGGTATGTCTGTCTTCCTTTCAAGCTATTTAGTGGTCATGGGGTTTACCTATTTTGAAGAAAGAATAAGGAGTAGTTATGGGGATATCCTTCTGTTTGTTTCCGTTTCTCCATTCTTGCTTTCTAAATGGTTTGCATTGTGAATGAGACTGTATTTCTTTGATGAATCCAGTCATAGGAGGAAACATGACTTCTCATTTGTAGTTAATTCTTAAGCATAGTACTCGTCTCTGGATGCTATTACACATTGTTTTATTATAGTTCAAGTTTCGTATGCCTTGTTCTCTTTTGAAGTTCCTTTCTTCTTTGCCTCCAGTCCTAGTTTAAGCCCATTTTTTGTTAATGTTTGCTTCACTTGTTGGTAATACTAAGCTTTGTTCAGCATTGACTTTATGTGTATTATCCTTCCTGTTGCTCATTATGTTTATTTGCCATTTGCATGGTAAAAACTCATCTTTCAAGCATAGGGTTGGAAGTTCGGGTTGTGTGCAGGGCAGCTAAGGAAAAATAAGCTGCCTTTTAGGTCTTTATCCAGTTCGAGCCTAATAATGCCCCAGGTTGTGGGGCCAAAACTGGGTGCTGTATTCTCACTGGTTTCTTCTTCCTCTTCCTAGTTAATGCCCCTCTAGGAAAAATTCTTTTTTTCTCCTGTTGCAGTTTTGTTAAAGTAGTGGAAGAACTTCCATCTGTGAGAGTAATTGTTGGGCTTCTACTTCACAACATATCCACAAGCTGATAGTTGTATAAATGCAAATATTAAGACGAATGTGTTATCATACAAGATTGGACAAAGAAATGATCACGCCTGAAGTAGGCTTCAAGTATCACCTGTTGGGGATAAAATAAGAGAAGAACTAGAAGGTCGTTTGAGATGGTTCTTACGATGTCCTGAATAGACCTCTAAATGCATTGACTGATTGATGCGTCACTATAATGATTGAAGGTGCTAAAAGAGGGACAAGGTAGAATTACACGTAGGAAAAAAAATCGTGTAAAAAACCTACAATCTCGCAGGATCAATACAAATTTAGTTAAGAACATAATGCAATGGAAGTAAAAGATTCCATAAGGCTACATCACCTAGTTGGAATTAAGGGTTAATTGCTGTTCGCCCAAAGCTTATTTACATTAGGTCTGTTATTTACCATGACCTTGTTTAGTTTTATTATAGACGTTTGTGTCGAAGTAGGAATATATGTGAGTTAGGGAACCTCTAGTTTGACAGAACCATTAAATTGCATTAGAATACCAGTAATTTATTATTGGAATGTAGGTCTGAATAGAGCTGGATGGATATAGTGGATTCTTATTGTCAATCAAATCAGTTTCAGTTTGAGGTGTGGTTGATTGATATTGATTGGGCTTGAATATGGTGAAGTTTCGGTGTAACAAAAATAAATAAAACAATTTTCAACCACTGCCATGCTACTCATATCCCTCTCCCCCTTCAGTTTTAAATAAATAATAAATAAAACAATTTTCAAGCTCAACAATGCTACTCATGTCCCTCTCTTGCCATAATGTTTTCTGTCACTCTTGTCTAAAAGTAACTAATTTCCACGTGCACAACTTATACATTATTAGCTTATTTCTATTTTAGGATATTCTGATATGCTCAAGTGCTTCAGTTTCTGATAGATTTACCTTTGCACAAGGCTGTAGACGTACTTTCACTTGGCGATCCTAATTCTTAGGAAGCATGTTAGAGTTGGTGTTAGCTGTTGCGAGTCCCACTTTGTTTGTGGAATGGGTTGTTTGTCCACTTATATACTTTGGGGGTTGAGTTAGGCCCAAGGACCATTTTTTACATGGTATCAGAGCTGGACCCATCCCAATTCTTGGTTTACCCTATGTTGTCCCCCATATAATGTTGTCCCCACTCCAGTTGGCACTTGGCAGACCCGGGCATGCAGGGGTGTTAGAGTCCATATAGTTTGAGTAATTGGCTGTTTGTTTCTTTATATGGTCTTGGGCAATCCTCACCTCATTAGCTAGCTCTTGGGGATGAGTTAGACCAAGGTCCATTTCTTTACCAAGCATTCTCTTCACATGCTATTTGTCTGTTGTGCACACCTTTGGTATATGATGTCGAATATCTTAGTATGGCAAAAAGGAAATCCATCGAAGTTTTATTATGTACAAAAAGATCTTGGATTAACTTAGAATAAGAACCTGACCGTGGTTTTGTTCATTACATCATTTGCTGAAGGTCTCAAACGCACATTAAAGTGTTTCTCTGTCAATTCTCTTTACCATTGTCATATGCTGTCTGTGCCAGCTGCTGATCAAGCGGCAGTTTTGAGTTATAAATTTCGACATTTATTTATTTATTTTTCTTAATAAAATAACATTTCGACCCTTATTTTAATGTGAAGACTGAAGTCTTCCTAGTATGAGGATTGGCTGATTACAATACCTCCCAAGGCATTTCAATCCCATGACATGATGTGCATTAAGTTGCTGGCCTAATCTGCACTCACTATACCCTCTTACACTAGCTATCATCTGATAAAGGTTCTTTTAAGAGGTGTCTGCATTTAGTTGATGAAGCTTTTGCTGGATTTTGCTTGGTCTCTTGATTGCCTGTGAAACTATTGCATGCTAGTTTAATAATAAAATGGAAATGGAGCACTATTTGACTCTTTCATCTTGCCTTATGCCAGAGGATGCTGAGCTCACTCCACTATTACGTCTTGGAGCTGGAGCTTGTGCTGGCATAATTGCCATGTCTGCAACTTACCCGATGGACATGGTGCGAGGAAGAATCACTGTGCAGGTAAGTTGCGTATCCTTTTGAATAAATGCTATGGTGTTGATCTACTCCTATGGGTATTATTTTGCAGGGATGCCTTCTAAATTCTTTTCCGTACTTTGCAGACAGAGAAGTCTCCTTATCAATACAGAGGAATGTTCCATGCGTTGTCAACTGTGCTTCGTGAGGAAGGTCCACGTGCTTTGTATAAAGGATGGACTCCTTCTGTCATAGGAGTTGTAAGTCCTTGTTCCTGGATCAAAAGGAACTGGCTATCCAGTACTCATTAATTTGATAACCATGCTCACAAGATTTGATGGTGTCATATAGATCTCTCCAAAGTTTTTTAATGAAGAAAAAGACTCAAATTAATTTGATAATCACTCTGTGAATGCATTTGGTATATCTTTCATTTGGAAAGATGTCCATGAAGAAGAAAGTCAAGTGGCTTTCTCTTTTGAAAGTGATAAGAACGTTCACCAACGGTCAATTAGCTAAACTAGTATTAACCCAATTATTCTGGGAAAAAAGTTAAACATGAATCCCTGTTGGATGCTATGTTGCGTGGACTCACCAAAATGTAGCCGCACCCGTGTCGGATCCTTCAAAATGCACTACTTTTGGAGGATCCGACACGTATCCGGCCACATTTTCGGAGAGTCCGAGCAACATAGGTTGGATGAAAGGAAAAAGAGAACAGGAATCTTATTCGGCAAAGAAAGGGAAGAGGCATAACACTAGGTGAGAGATCTTATCTTTCTTTTGAATGCTTATCGTCTGATTTGGTGTTTGCAGGTTCCATATGTGGGACTTAATTTTGCTGTATATGAGTCTTTAAAAGACTGGTTGATCAAAACAAAACCATTCGGTCTTGTTGATGATGAGCTTGGTGTTGTTACAAGGCTGGCATGTGGAGCTGCTGCAGGAACGGTTGGACAAACTGTTGCCTACCCTCTTGATGTTATTCGCAGAAGGATGCAGATGGTGGGATGGAATCATGCTGCATCTATTGTTGCTGGTGATGGGAGGAGCAAGGTCCCCCTCGAATATACTGGAATGATTGATGCTTTCAGGAAAACTGTAAAGTATGAGGGTGTCAGAGCCTTGTACAAGGGTTTAGTGCCCAATTCAGTGAAGGTTAGTCTTATTTATCAATAGCATTACCTTTCAGTTTAAGCAGTCTTATATCCTTCCTGTTTTTGTTTTTCAAACCAAGTCTCGTCGCATGTGTTTCTGTTCTTTGTCCTTTGTTTTCTTTGGGTTCATAGTTTTATATTCCAATGTTGCATTTGAATGTTTGCCTGCTTAAATAAAAAGTTCTGGTTCTGATTAGAGATACTTTGCTTCTCATTAGACGTTACATCATTACTTTTTTTTTTCATTCCTAATAGTGCTATATATATTCAGGTTGTTCCTTCAATATCTATTGCTTTTGTGGCATATGAGCAAGTGAAGGACCTATTGGGAGTTGAAATCAGAATATCTGACTAATGAAGAGAAGCTCCAGTATTTTTTTCATGCATATGATAATTTTGTAGGCAAGGATACGAGGGTTACAATAACATGGTGGTTACATAGTCTAGACGGAGAATTTAGAGTCCTGTTCTAGCCTGTGTTTAGAACTTCCTTACTGTATCTGCTTATTGCTATTTTAGTGTTGTCAATAAGAAATTATCAAGAATAGTCTAATGAATAATTTGAGTGCCTATGTTAGTGAGAGAATACAAGTATTCATGTGTTTTTAACCGCTTACTTTTGTTATATGATCAGTTATTAGGAATTATACAAGTTTGTAGGCCATTTGTGCACTGTGTTTTAGTGATGCAAAAGCTGGTCTTGCCATAGTATTCAAATATGCTAAATCTATTAGAGAAGTAAACCCCTTATTCCCTTGCCTACAGTTGTTTACATGGGCACATCGATGTTCTTGGATAATCAACGACAGGGAAATAATCCAGATGAGGAAAAAACGCCCTTTATTCCGTTGCCTATAGTTGTTTAATTCAGTGTAGAAAGACAAAATCCCTTTATTCCTTTGCCTATAGTTGTTTAAATCAATGTATAAGATGCTCGTTTGGCCCCGTGCTTTGTCCTAGTGGTAAGAGCGCAGTACATGATGTATATGTTAGGTGCAGCTCATAGTTCGAATCCTGACATATTGACAAAAGCATGATATTAAAGTGGAACAGGTTAGAGGGGCAAGCGCATTTTTTATTGAATTTTGAACCGTGTGCCATTGTCTCATGAGATTTTTTCGCTTATTAGATAAAAGATGCTCTTGGAAAATGAGATGTCTAAAAGGAAAGATAGAGGGTGTAAACCCCTTTATTCCTTGGCCTAGTGGATGTTCTCTGATAAAGGGAAATGACCTATGTAAATTATATGAGGGTACAAAGTTTCATATAAAGTAGTTTTTGGTATGCTGATTTGTAACGAATTGCTCTATAAAATGCTGAAACAGGGTTTCAAAGTATTGAGTAGAAAATTGTAGAATGCTTTCGTAGAGTTGAATAGAAATGTTTGCCATTCAAAAGCCTCTCTTTCGTTTTTTCTATCTTCTTTCCTTTTTCTGTCTCTCGTCTCTTCATTTTTCTCTATCCATAAATGGAAAAGAGTTAAAAGACCTTCTCTTGTGGGAGTTTCTTTCTTGCTATGCCCCAAGTGTGTTGATTCCTCACATTCTTCTGCTGTGTCTGGATAAATGCACGAAAAGAGAGATTCTTGATTACTTCTAAAATAACATAAGGGAGTGAAGAATATTCTAATTTCAACACACATATAACAGTCAATAAAGCGGGTGAAACCACGGGAAATCAGAAAATTAATCCGACAGACAAAATATTAGGGATTACTTTCTATCAGCCTAAGTTTGTATGACCAGAATTATTCGGTACCAGTGTTGTCAATGGCGAAAAGCGACAAAAAGTTCTAAGATTTGTTGGGGCTTTAAGCGCAAAACGCAAATAAAGAATGGACTTTAATGAAGGAAGACACAAATGGAGAAAAATTATTAATATGTATGTGTAGTACAAGAATAATATCTATTATCCTGAATACCAAATATATAGAAAAAGAAATTGAACAAAATTTACGATAAAATAATATAACAATCGTTTGGTGTCGCTTTTTTAGGATTATGCTCATTAGCAAGCAAAAATATACTTTAGAGTTTTTATGACAACATTGAAGCGCCCTCTAAGCGTAGCGCTCAATATGTTTTGAGCCTCACTTCAAAGCTTATGTGTGCCTTTGATAACGCTGTTTGGTGCTTGTGGTGGTGAAATGTAGCAGATATATGAAATGGTCAAAATGCTTACAAACTGACCTAGACACCACTATGATTTATCGAAATAAAGCAGTAATTTTCATACAAAGCTTACCTGCAGTCCCTAATCTTGGTCTGGAACCTGGGCATTTGTGGTTCAGTAGCCCTGTAATTATTCATTCCTCCTCGTTTTCTGTTATTTACTTTAGAAACAATGTCGTGTTCTTGGTGATCTATGTCATTGTTAATCTCGAATTCCTCAAAATTACGTTCTTCAGATGATAATGAAAGAAATGAGAGAATAAGAACGAGATTCAGCTCTGCAAGAAACAATTCTCTTGGTTTCTCATCACCTTTCTCTTCCTCTATATTTACTAATTGTTCTTCTAGCTTCATGGCCATAGTCGTAGATTCAACCATTTTTTCCCTCAAAAATTTATTTATGGAGTAGGAATTTTTTTTCTTTTTCCAAACTAACTGAGATTTGGGAACTATAAGAGGAATAAAGGACACAAATATATATAGATCTAATATGTGGTGTCAACTCTCTTTTACTCATCCACCATGTTTTATGTAACAATAACCACAACTTCCTGTATTTTAGGCAAATGTTTGGCTAATAGATTTGGGTGCACATTCGTTTTTTATTCTTTTTTCTTTTTGGCTTGCTTTCATCCCATAATTTAATAAAAAATGTTAGATTCTAATAGGTAAAAATTCAAATTAGTTATAATAGCTGCTTTAATTAGGTCAGTTGTGCAAGAGAAGGTTTTTCGTATATGTATCTCAAGAAAAAACTTTCAACTACTATGAATATACTAAATTTTGTTTGTAAATTTAATATTCCTAAAGTTTCTTGAAGAAGCTTGTAACCAAGCAAGTAACTTATGCAGACAACTTGCAAGCAACTTCCTGAAGAGCTTTGCAATTAAGCAAGTAAGTTGCAAATAACTTATGTAAATAGTTTACGAGCAGCTCCCTGAAGTGATTGCAATCAATTAAGTGGTTTGCAAGTAACTCAAGGAGGAGACAACTTTCATGCAGCTCCCTAAAGAGTCTTGCAGTCAAGTATATACCTCGCGAGTAGGGCTGTTCAAAATTGTACCGAAATCGTTAACTGAGCAGAGCCGACGACTTATTGGCTTATTGGTATCGGATTATTCGGGTAATGGATGGTGAACATATTGAGTTTTATAATTAATGGCTTAACGGTTTGGAGGCGGATTACTCAATTTTCTTATTAGGTAAACCGTTAACCCGTTAAGAATTTTTATAGTTGTACGTTTACCCCTATGTATATAAAGTACTATTGAAACTCTAAATGACTAAATCCCTAATTTCTAATTCTTAATAGGACTGTCGTCTGTCTGTAGCTAATGGCATTGAAAGTCGTCTTTGGCTTTTCATCAGAAAAAGCTACTATAATTAACAGAGACAGTTTGAACTATGTATTTGGCCGTTTGATATTGATTGTTCACAAAGGTTCTATTTAGTTTAGCCGATAAACCGTCCAATAACTGCCCGATAATTGTTAATCTGATACCAATCCGTCCGTTGTCTTATAGGATGACTAGCGGATTTAACAGATAAGCCAAACCATTAAGTGTAATTGTCCATCTGATCCTCCTGATAAGCATCCCTACGAGCGGAGTAATTATGTAAATAGCTTGCAAGTAGTGGTTGAGCCACTTTATAGGTAGAAATTGCACGGGGCGCCCTATTTGATCGCCCCCATTTAACCTATACCTATATTTTTAAAATTATTTAACCTATACCCTAATTTTTACAACTTCAGGCGTCGCCTTCCTGATACCTGCGCAAAACTTCAGCTTATTTACTGGTGAAGTTTTTACAAATGAACTAAATAACTTCAGCATCTTCTGCTAAAGTTTTTAAAAAAGTTTTGTGATAAAACTAATTAATCCAGGACAAAACTTCAGCATATTGGGTGCTGAAGTTTTTACAACTAAACTAAATAACTTCAGCATCTTCTGCCGAAGTTTTTCAAAAAGCTAATGACGACAAAACTAATGAATCCAGCACAAAACTTTAGCATATAAAGTGCTGAAGTTTTTACAAATGAACTAATTAACTTCAGCAGAAGATGCTGAAGTTTTTGAAAAAGTTTTATGACAAAACTAACTAATCCAGGACAAAACTTCAGCATATTGGGTGCTGAAGTTTTTACAACTAAACTAAATAATTTCAGCATCTTCTGCTGAAGTTAATTAGTTCATTTGTAAAAATCTCAGCACTAAATAAGCTGAAGTTTTTACAACTAAACTAAATAATTTCAGCATCTTCTGCTGAAGTTTTTGAAAAAGTTTTATGACAAAACTAACTAATCCAGGACAAAACTTCAGCTTATTTAGTGCTGAGATTTTTACAAATGAACTAAATAACTTCAGCACTTCTGCTGAATTTTTTGATAAAGCCTAGAATGCTGAAGTTTGTGTGAAAGTCTTTGCTACTTCAAGACCTGTATGCCTGAAGTTTATGCGAAAAGTGAGTACGCTTACAATTTTTTTTGCAAAACGGGTATAAATTAAAACGTGACCCAAAAAACATGTATAGATACAAAAGCCCATCTTATAGCAAGGGATGTCACATGGGCGGCGGGGTGTGAAGGGCTTGGGCTTCACGTGGGAGTAACAGAGAGGACCTTCAGTGGCCCACGTGATTATGATAAATCAAACCCATATATTTACCGGGCCGAGCCCACATCTACAAGTTAAACTCAGCCCGCCGCACGCCGGCCCTTTTGCCGCTGCACGTGTTCGGATGCCTACATTTTTGAGCACCGAACAGCCATATATTTAAAGCTATGAGTTTTATATTGTACATTTATTGGAAAATTTAGTACTTGGTGAAATAAATCTAATAAATACAATAAAGTATATGATCATAATTTAGTGAAGCAATACTCTTTCATTCTATTTTATGTGGCATATGGTTTTTTTGCCCGTAAGTAGAAGAATATTTTTTTATATTTAAAAATAATTAAACTAAATTTATTATTTTATTTTTATAAGATAATTTATAATCAATTTCTGAGTCGGCTGTCGCTATTCTGAACCTCCGACATATAAAGTATCATTATTATTGTAAGATAATTTATAATCACTCGCCGTGGATCTCTCGGAAATAACATCGATGCCACATAGTGTTGTTGTTGTAACATAATTTATAACCAAAAAAGTATGTAAAACTTATTAGACCATAAATTTTATTTATTTATTTGCAAAAGAAGGGATGGAGAAGTAGTAAAAAAAAAAAAACAATTATCCGTGGTCTCTTTTTTCCAACTTTCAAGAAAAAAGAAGAAGATAGTGTATGACGTGTCTCTATTAATTCCTACAATATTGACAATCATCATACCAAATTGCAAGAAATGTGTGTGATTCTTCTTCTCCTACAATTATTTCCCAAGTTATACTGATTAGATACACAAAAAATTATTTCTGGTTGTGGGTACTAAAGTTTACTTATTTGTTTTAGAATCTTGAGCTACACAGATTCTTACTGCTCTATAAAAATGGTGAACGATAACGGAATAGCCATTTCTATTTCAGGCAAGTCTTTTCATATCTCTATTATTGCTACTTGAGCTCAAATTTTGCGGAAAAAAATGGAACTTTGTTGCTTTCATCTGGACTGCACATTTACTCCCTCTCCCGTTTTATGTGACCCACTTTTTTTACTTGAATAATATCTTTTTTATATTTAGAAATTTTCTATTTTTATTGCATAACTGGTTATTGCGAGTGAAGAATCATATAGCCGACCCCATAAGCTTAGGTATAGTTGCTGTTCTTGTTGTATGTTGGGTATTGAGTCCTTGATTTTAGTTTCCCTTGAAAGATATTTAAAGATATTTTTATCCCCTTGCCCTTAGACCTTATTCACATCTCAGTACCTCAAAATTCTTCTTGATTGGAATGTTGCCCCAATTTACTGTAAAGTACTTTTATTTCAGTCAGTCCCTCGAGGATTAATCATTGCCGAATGCAGCTGGTATTTAATTGAAAGAGTCCATTTAATTTGATTCTTTGAAATATTTCTGAGAAATGAAAGATTGGTCAGAGAAAAGAAAAGTACTTTGAGTTTGGAGTGGTATGGAACAGTCAAAGGAGGAAGTAGAGGCAAATGATATAGCTGCGAGTGCTCTACTTAAAACGAGGGAGTGTGATATTTCCGTTGAACCATCGATTGGAACGTGCGTAACTACCAGTCATGAGTTTGCGGAGGGATCAACTTCTGCTAGTTTGGCGATGATGGAGGATGATGGTACAAACAGATATGCAATGTCCGTGAAGGATCCTCAGCCTGCTGGTACAAGCTCTTTAATGAGTTCAAGGCTCACCATTGAAGAGTTAGTTAGGAGTAATTACAATATTCCTGAACCAGTTACTCTTAGAAATTACTCTGATAATCGAGAAAAAAATCACAAGCCACAAATTCAGTGGCAATGTTCCTATCAATTGGGGGGTGGCTCTAGAAATGCGAAGGGCGGTGTAGATCCTACTTCCACAGACAAGAATTTGCTAGGGCTGAAAGAGCTGAAGCAGGCATCCGATAAAGATATCACTATAGGCTCTAAGGCAGTCTCTTCCCAATCAAAAGAAGACCATAACCTAACCATTCCAAGCAGTAGATTACTTCCGGGAAATAGTGGATCAAAACGTTTATCTACATCTGGCTTTTCTAAGTTTTTCGCCAATCGATCTCTTAAAGGCAAAGATGTTGATGCACCAAAAGGCACTGCACTTCATAAAGAAGTTCATAGCGCCTCAATTCCGCAGAATAAGTATGAGTATGAGCAAGCTTCCATAAGAATGGTATCATCTGATGCATCGCTTAAGCCAGGCGCTAACTCTAATCAAGCACCACTTAGTTGTAACAATCAGGAAAGAGAAAGACCAACTTCAACTCACAATGGAGTTACATTGAGAGAGTGGATAAACTCAATGGGATCACGGATAAAGAAAGCTGAGAGGATTCACATTTTCCGGCAGATTGTGAAGTTAATCGATATTGCACACTCCCAAGGAATTGCTTTCCAGGATTTACGGCCATCCTGTTTCATTTTACTTTCACCAAATGGTGTTAAATATGTCGGTCCATCTATCAATGTCGTAAATCAGAATACAAATGGGAAAAGGCCATCCAACCTGGAAATGCATGCTCAAAACAACTTGGGTGCAAAGCAGCAGAAAGTCGGTGATCACGTGGACTTGATGAGAGAGAAGCCTGAGTATGTTTCTGGGTATGTCGTTAGAGATATTTATGGTGAAACCAAGGGACTGGAGTCTGACATTAATCACTTGGAAAAGAAGTGGTACACTTGTCCTGAAGAACTCAACTACAGAAGCCTAGTATCATCTAATATCTACAGCCTCGGGGTTCTTCTTTTTGAGGTGGGTAATCAATTTATCATACAGTAGATGCTGAATTTATGAATTCTCCTTTGTTGTTAATGATTTTTTTCCCTCTTGATTCATTTAAATTGACGGTGGATACAAGGGATGTTTTGTTTCACAATGTGCTTTGCCGAAGGGTTAAGATAAATTATGTTTCCTCTTACTAATGCCTGTTGTTTCTATTAGTTGCTCTGCTGTTTCGAATCACCAGCGGCACATTCCGCAGCAATGTTGAATTTGCATAGTCGAATTCTCCCACCAAATTTCCTTTCTCAGAATCCCAAGGAAGTTGGCTTTTGCTTCTTGCTGCTTCATCCTGAACCTTCTTCTCGTCCTACAGCAAGGTATTATTATGTTTCCTAATTCCATGTGCAGTATAATTTTCTGCTACTTGGACTTTGCTTAAACCATTCATTGTTGAAGTACCCTAGAATTTGGTTATTTTGATAACATTGTGATGTGCTGAGTAAACTCATAGAATTTTCTGCTTTTGCCAATCATAGATTTCTTGCAGTTTGTTATATTGTCTATTATGCTCCTTTTTCCTTTGGGGTGAGAAGCTTCTATAATCAGAAAAGAGGAGCTCTTTAGGGCTTGAGGTATCTTAGCCTCTTCTTTTGTTCTTTTATATTATATACTCCCCTCGTTCTAGTTTATGTGAACCTTTTTGGAGTATGAGGGTCAAACTGACTAATTTTCTGTGTGAAATTAGACATAGAATTTTCAAATTTTTTGAAATAAAATATACATACTTAGAAACTATATATAAAGTAATATAAGTAGGATAGCTTTCAGACGAAAAAGAGTTGAGTTTCTGCGATGGTGCAAAATAAATAGCAAAATATTGCCACTCGGTAGGATTGAGGGAAAATACTTTTTTTTAAGTGTTATTTGTTCTTTGCTAGTTGTCTTCTAACCTGCCGTTTAGATCTGATAGATATGTCTGCTTTTGTGCTGGTAACCTTGTAGCTTTATCCTACTCAGTTTTAACTTCTCTAACTGGTAGAAAGCTCAGGCACCCCAATTTTGTGAATTTCCTCAAGTAAAATTGTTTTACTTGTAATCACATTCACAATTCTACTTATCATCTTTGCAGGGAAATCCTGCAGTCTGAATTAATTTATGGAACTGAAGAAATCTGTAAAATAGATGGTGTGCCATCAATTATTGAGAAGGATGATGACCCTGATTCAGACATCTTGCTCTATTTCCTAGTTTCACTGCAGGAGGAAAATCAGAATTGTACCTCCAAGTTATTACAAAGAATAGAGTGCTTAGAAGCTGATATCAAGGAGGTCGAGAAAAAAGATGGCTTTAGAACTTCAAATTTGGTGGACACATACTTCCATAATACGCGGCAGGGATCCTACTTTAAACATCTCAAGTCTAATGACCGTCCTTCTATGGAAAACATGACCAATGAAAAGCTGATTAAAAATTTTTCTCAGCTTGAAAGTGCTTACTTCTGCATGAGATCCCAAATCCAGCTTGCGGAAAATGATACGATAGATCGACCAGACAAGGATTTGCTGACATGTCGTGACAGGTTGTCCCAGATTTCAACAGAAGTTGTGGAGCCAACTCTTAAATCTGTCGATCGTGTTGGAGCCTTCTTTGAAGGTGTTTGTAAATATGCTCGCTACAGCAAGTTTGAGGAATATGGGACATTAAGAAATGGCGATCTTCTCAACTCTATAAATGTGATCTGCTCCCTTTGTTTTGATCGTGAAGAGGACTATATAGCTGCAGCTGGTGTTTCAAAGAAAATCAAAATCTTTGAATTTGCTTCACTTTTGAATGACTCTGTCGATCTTCAATATCCTGTGGTTGAGATGTCAAACAAATCTAAGCTTAGCTGTCTTTCCTGGAATAGATATATGAAAAACTATCTCGCTTCAACAGATTATGATGGCGTAGTCAAGGTGTGTACCTTTTTTACTGAAATTGTTAGAGATTTTGACAATATTTTTAATTCTTACCCCTTATCTGACTAGCCTATAAATACTCGAAAAGTATTCTTTCTGGCATGAATTTTTCTTGGCAATGTAAGAGAACATGTCTCCTCGCTATTAAGTGCATTAATTTATAATTGAAAAGGTACATCGAACTACCCAACACATGCTTGCAGTTGAAGCGCAAAGTATTTCATTCATTTTGTTAACTTAATTTTTACAATTTGTTCTGTCACTCCGTAATTCGTGTCTTTTTTGAATCTAGATGTGGGATCCAAGCACAGCTCAAGGATTTTCACAATATGTAGAGCACCAGAAGAGGGCTTGGTCGGTCGATTTTTGTCAAGTAGATCCCACAAAGTTTGCCACTGGAAGTGATGATTGTTCCGTAAAAGTGTGGAATATTAATGAGGTAAGGTACTTTACCTGATCCTAGCTTGTAACTTTAATGAAGTTGGTGTCTTCATTGAGCTTTAATCTGCGGAAACAAACAAGGAATTTTATTCATTTCTTTCGGCAGAGGAGTTCTGTGCATACAATCTGGAATCCTGCCAACATATGCTGTGTGCAGTTCTCCGCTTACTCCTCTCATCTGTTGGCTTTTGGATCTGCTGACTATAAAATCTATTGCTATGATCTTCGCCATACTAGGATTCCGTGGTGCACTTTATCAGGACATGAGAAGGCTGTTAGCTATGTAAAATTTGTAGATTTTGGTACCATGGCTTCTGCATCCACTGATAACACATTAAAGCTATGGGACCTTAAGACAACTAGTTCGGAAGGACTGTCCTCAAATGCTTGCAGCTTGACTTTCAAGGGGCACACTAATGAGAAGGTATACCAAGAATATTTTCTTTATAATGAACATCTGATGCAATAAGTTCAATTTCATTTACTGTTCTTTTTGCTTTCTACAGAATTTTGTCGGGTTATCAGTTTTGGATGGATACATTGCATGTGGTTCCGAATCTAATGAGGTAACATCATATCTCATCATTTTTATTAGGGATATGTGGTTTTGATTTAGACCACTCAACTACTGGTGTCCCTTACCATTCCCAACATCTAAAAGTTGTTGGTTTCCAGCGGAAGCATCGTTCTCTTTCTTTAATTTAACATTTTTGTGCAGGTATATGCGTATCATAGATCTCTACCGATGCCAATTACCTCGTATAAATTTGGATCTGTTGATCCTAGCTCTGGCAATGAAGGTGAGAGTAATGGGCAATTTGTTTCAAGTGTTTGCTGGAGAAGAAAATCTAATATGGTAGTTGCGGCAAACTCAACTGGATGTATAAAGCTGTTGCGTTTGGTATGAATTAAAGCTCATTATCCTCTGAATCTGAGCCATGCTGTCAGATGTGTTCTGCAACTAGCTTCAGGTAAATTGTTAAATTTAGTTCATTTCACATGGAGTATTAAAAAATTGGTCAAAGTACACAAATATTTGTTTATGAATACAATGTTTTGAACATTTCAGGACTAATGAATCTAAGCATGGAAGATTGAAGCTGAAATTTTGTAGTTGTGGGCTAAATGGAATGGACTTTAGAATAGGAATACAACTTTTTGAGCCAAAAGTATTCAACTCTGATGATGGAAATGGAGATGAAGCAGTTCTGTCCTCCTTCGGTGTTTCTTTTGCGAAAAGATGACATCAGCAATGTTGAGAAATTTTTCTTTGCGTGATTAGTTTTCTGAAGCCGAGGTACGGATTATAAATTTTGGAGGAAATATCTTCTTTACTTCAATGTGGCGTGAGCGGCCTAAACTTCGACCCCTATTTCTTTCTTCATATTTTAAAGGGGAAAAACACCCTTTTTATGACTAGTCTATACAAATATAGTTACTTGTTGAACAGCAAAGAATCAAATTTAATCTGGTTAAATATTTCGTAATGGGTGTCGAATTGTTCTAGTTGTTTCTGCATATCTTAGCAATTGTTGCTTCACCACAATGTGAAGCCATTACAACTTAAAGGTTAATTCATCAGTGAAACTGTTTCTCTGTCATTATCTTCTTTGCATATCATGCTTTAGGCTTCTTTTCTTAAAGGTGAATAATTTTACAGTGTTCCATACTAACCTTTAGCTGCTGACGACCTTGCTTTTGTTATTTTTATAATTTCATTGCATGACCTTTGTGCTCAGATCCATGTTAAGTACTTGGCCTGGTGTAGAGCCGCTCTAGTTCCAGGTAGCTGCAGCAATACCTACATAATATTCAATAATGGTATTTAGAATGAATCTTGAGCTAAGGATCTTTCAGAAACAACCTCTGTACTCCCTCGGGGTATGGGTAAGGTCTGCGTATTCACTACCCTCCCCATACCCCACTTGTAGGATCTCCACTGGGTTGTTGTTGTTGGTATTTAGAATGAAATTTTTACTTCTCCCAAAACATTTTTAGTTTTGAAGATGTAGTTGGCATCTAAATATCTGCGTAAAACTCAATTAACTCCTTCGACTAAGTAGGATATTGAATTTTAGTTAATGACGCATCACCTGCTCCCTCCGATTCAATTTATGTAAACCCATTTGGCATGGCACGGAGTTTATGAAAGAAATTAAGACTTTTGAAACTTGTCGTGCTAAACAAGCCATAACATTTCTGTGGATGTAGTTCTTTTAAAACTTGTGGTTTTAAACATGTCATAGTGTTTGTGTGGCTGTAAAAGCTTCTCATTAAGGATAATATGGAAAGTTTAGGTTAAATTGTTTCTAAATTTAGAAAGAGATCATTCCTTTTGGAACGGAGGAAATAGGTTCACATAAACTGAGGGAGTAAAAGATAAGGATGATAAATATAAAATAAGATTGACAAGCCGCTGAATCATCACGTGATAAGCTGCTACATCAGCACGTGATAAGCTGCTACATTAGCACGCGATAAGCTGCTGCATCATTAGGTGATAAGCTCCTGCGTCACATGCCACTGTTTGATCATTCGGATAGATTATCAGATATGTCAACTTATGGAGGAATCACGGTAAATCAAAAATTGATGATAGCATGTCCGGTTTTTAACTGAAGTGTAGCAGTGGAGCAGATAATCTAGATACTTGAAATTTAATAACTCCAGCTCCTTTCTACATATGATGCTATCAACAAAAAATGCATCTTCCAATGGCATTGATCCCGTTCTTCTTAGTGCTTAATCCAGACACTCGTGAACTCAAACTGGACTCTTTCTTCTAGCCAATCTCCTGAACCCCACAAAAAGGAAAAGATAAAAAAGAAGAAAGAAGAAAAAAGAAAAATTGAAAGAGGAAATGTATACTGTTACCTTCCTTTAAAAAAGAAAGACGAAAATGTATGTCCATTTCTTTTTTCCTGGTTAAAGTTTCAAGTAGTGAATCCTTTATGCTCTAGCATTTTCTTTGCTCTTGTGCATAAATGATAGTATCACTTTGTTGAATTCACCTTGGTGTCACTAAAATATGCGGGATTTCGTGTTTGCAATACTGTAAAAGAATTCATGAAAATTTGATTGAGGAGCAAAAGAATAGGAGTCTGTTCCACTTCCCTTCATATCTTGCTTGACCTTAGGATTGAACATCTAATATGGCATAGCAGGTCCAACAGGAGCTTCTTGATGTCACGGGGTGAGCTGTTCTAAACTACTAACAAATTATAGAATATTTAGCAGTAGCCATAATACGCGGCAGGGATCCGTGCCAAGTGCCAACACAACGTAATAAAGTTATTTTTGTCAATATTTCATATAGGGAAAGCCTAGGCAATTACTGAATCATTCAATGGTGATGTCAATTCTTTTAATTCAACTCTTTCAGTGAGTTTGATGCTTATTAGTTGCATCAAAACTACTTTATTATGTTGAGAGACAAAGGTATTGTTATCTGTGGAACATATAATCCAACAGATCAAATCAAGCTATTTGCAAAAAAAGGTTATTACAGCTACATTATATTAGCTCAAATAAGACAATCTTGTATTACTCTACTGCTGGGTCAAATTTCTGCTTGGAAGTTGGAACATACTTCTTTTATTTTATTGATGAGTTTTCTGCTTGGAATATGTAATATGATTACTCTAGATCAACTGTTATCAAGTTTTATTATGTTATCTGCTCGGAGCAAATATTAATAAAAATAGGGTTCATACTAGTGTCTAAAAGACTAAAAGTTCCTATATGCATTATTGCTTGCCGACATTTTCAGCAATGTAAAGTGACCTTTATCTAACAAATATAGCTGTAATGCTGCATGTGATATCTCTAGACCAAAAAAGCTAAGTTCTTGTTTTTACATCTGCAGATCTCGTAAACAGAAAATCTCTTCTTCAAAGTCTGTAGATACAATCCACTTCTTTTCAGTTGGTGATCTGCCGTTCCACAGTCTGAAGCTGCATTGCGTCCTGATTCAGGAGACTCATGCTTTGTTTTCTTTCTCAATCACCTTGTGAGCAAACATTTGGAGAAGTATATATGTGTGGCAAAAGGATCGAAACAGAATTTTTGGGGAGAAAAAGCTCCATAGGATCCCAGCGTTATGACGCTATAGTCAACTGGCGGTGATGGTGAATCCATTTGGCTGTTTACGTTCTTTACTGAGAACCTCTTTATATAGCGGAGAATTCTGAAGGTGAATGAGAAACTTGTCCGTTGATTTGGATCAGTGTGCCTAGAGTCCTTTGTCAAGCTTGTATACATGCCATGTTAGCTGTATATGGATTCATATGAGTTGGTGGAAAAACAACTTGTTTACACGCCATGTTAGCTGCTTGTCTGCTCTTCATTCCCTATGGATTCATTTGATAATTTAATGATATTGCTTAGGTGTAAATGCCGTGTCGAGCGTTCTCCCTATGTCTTCTCAGTTCGATAGAATTAGTGTTAGCATGATATCTCTTTATTCTTAAACTGCTATTACTACCTAGTGTTTACCTGCTTTATTGGCTTCAATCTTCTTGTTTTATCTTGTTGTTGTTACTACTTGCTGCCGTTTCTTCTTTTTATTCTTTTTTTAGCCGGGGTTCTATCGGAAACAACCTTTCTACCCTTCTAGGGTAGGGGTAAAGTTGCGTACATCTTATCCTCCCCAGATCCAACTCGTGGGAATTCACTGGACTTGTTGTTTTTGTTGCTGCTTAGGTGCAAATGTCGGAACTAGAGTCAGTGGCGGACCCAGGATTTTGTGCAAACGGGTTCAATCTTAGAAGTACATAACTTTAGTCGTAAAATAATAGTTGTCAAGTGGGTTCAAATAAAATATTTATATAAAATTTACGCAACTTTAATCATAAATTATACATATATACAGTATTATTTTTTGGTAAAGCGGATTCGACTAAACCCGCTTGTCACCACGTGCGTCCGCCGCTGACCGGAGTGTGTCTGTTGTTGAATGATACCTGTCATATTCAGATTGTTGGCAGCATTTGAAGTGTTGGCCCCCATGTAGTTATAATTGGTATTTCCAATGTAATTGTTATTTCTATTATTTCTTCTCCTCTTATTGAACTTGAATCCATGAGAGTAACCAACAAGCTTGTAACAACTCTCTTTATAATAATGTCCCTTCAAGTCACAGAATTTCATACTACTCAAAAGTTCCTCTTCACTCTTGAGTTTTTATTGGACACAAAGACTGTTGGTTCGCCCTCGTCGTCTCTGCTGATGGAACACTCTGAATGATCAAGTAGAAATGATTGAGTTGGGCGGGTAAGGTTACGACGCATTGTTTAGCCAAATTGACCCAACTCACTTTGACCCAAAAAACTAGCGTTGAACGTGTTATGACCAACTCATTATTGATTCAATCCGCTTTGAACCATCGTATTTAATCTAACATGTTCATTTGTCACACGCAATCCAAATTCACCCAACTTTTAAACGAATTAACTTGGGTGATGTTCACCCAACTTAGACTTATATATACCGAAAATTCGATTAGAGCTAGCAGCTGATGCTCCCTTTTTTTGGCCGTTTTGAAGTGTGGCCCACATACAGTTAGGAGGAAAAGAAGAGGGGAGGGGAGGGGAGGGGCGACTTTGTATGGTCTTCCTCATCTTAGGCATACTCAAAATTTGTTATTTGGCATGATCGAACAACCTATGAATATATCTGACAAGAGAAAAAGAGTAGAGATATGCGGAAAACAATCACTCTAACTAACCGGTCAAGTGAAATGTTGTATCTATGGGGGCCTAAAGCTTAATGACATGACGCAGTAAGTTGGCCTAGTCTACAAGAAAGCTAATGTATACCTTTAAACAATATTCTAGTCTTAAAGAATGAAAATAGCGGTCAAACAAACTATGAAACCAAACAATGATCTGTATTGAAGTGTAAATAGATAACAATATGTACAATAGGTGCATACTATGTATTCTCATACATAGTATTCCTATATTGCTTATATTCACAAAGACACTGATCTATCAGAAAACACGTAAATTTTTCTCCTTGATGTGTTTTCAAGAATAATAATAGTCATAACCATTTTGAACAACATTTTCATTTTCTTAGCTTCTTGTTACCTTCCCACGCCGATGCCTTTTATTTCAGGGACTTATATAATTCATGGCTAAATAAAGTGAACTACTATATTTCAGATGAAACTATTTTAAAGATTCTGAATCGTTGCTTTAACATTCTCTAATAATGTCTTAAGTGGATATATACATTTACAAGATATATATATTCTTTATAGGTCTTGTTCATGAGATTCCTTATAGTTATAGGACATTATATTATCGCAATATAAATAAGATTAATCAAGCATATCATTAAACACCTTGAGTTGCACAGTCCAAATTTCGTTCATTTTTATTTGTTATATATATATATACCTCATGCTTTATTACTTTTGGTAATCAAAATTTGTGTGTATATATATATGTTTCCTATATATCCTTTTGAACATAACTTCTCGCTGGAACTATTACATGCATGTTAGTAATTGTACCTGATTTGCTCATGCATTTTCTCTCTTTGATGAATTTGCTCTTTATTACCAACTAATTGGTGCAGAATTAAACTATTTTACGGGAAATATGAGCAGGAATAACCCAAGGAATACCCGAAGAAAGAAACAGCCAAACAGGACATGGACCGAGAGAACAAAAACAGAGCAAATATCATGTAATAAGATAAGAAAAGAAATATGAATTCTGATCAACCACCAATCCACTATGTCGTAGCTTTTAATTCTGAACATCGGGAACTTAATTAAACAAAAAAAGAGACAAGTAATTGTATTGGTCGAAATTTGGATAGAACTTAATGGCCTCGTTGGTCGTGGTCGAAGGCTAAGTCGACCAAAGCTTGGTGGCGAAGAGCCCCTTTTTGGAGAAGCAGACGTTTGGTCGAGTAGATAAATAGACGTTGACGGTAGGATAAGTTAGGGTCAAGAAGAGAGAATATTCTACTTGAATATTCTTTGGTTTGTACTTTCTTAGGGTTTCAAAAGAATGTTCCTTATATATAGAAAAGAGGAAAAGGAAAAAGGGGATCAAAAACCTTATGAAAGAAAAACATTTGTAATATTGACTATTGAGAATATACAAAACTAGTCTTTTCTATTGATTCTTGAGGTGAGAGATACCTTTGACGTCCACAAGATCCAAGAATCTTGTATTCGTCCACGTTTACTATCATCTATACTGCAGACGAAGAATTGATTGGCCCTAGTCATCTAATATTTGGGTGACATATCCTCCTTTATTACATTTATTGTCACTGCATGCATTTAATCCAAATATTTCCTTGAGAGTTAGCAAACATAGTACACGTTGTTAACTTGCATTTACTATTGCGGCGCATAAACTCATTCCATCCATCACCAAATTCACAGATCTAACAGTCATTAAGCTTAACCAGGATTAACCTTTCATTTCATTCATCAATTCGTTTAAAGAAAGGATTGACACTTTTTTGGTAAAACAATTTGATGCCGTCTGTGGGAATTTTCTAGTTAAAGTCTATAGTTTCTGTTAGATCTAAAAGAAACGCACGTACAGCATCTATCTTTTTTTTTTCATTAGCACAAACTAACAATGGCAGGAAACTGAGAAGAAAGGCTAAAGGCCATAGCAGATGTCACCGCCAACCTCATGAGCACCATCAACGAGGCTGGTGATGGAGGAGAAGAAAATGCGACACCAAGCGTCACACTAGGACGACGTGGTTCACTCCCCCCCCTCATGAAAGCGTAATCATCGCTCGAGAAAAGGAGGCTTCCACGTCCACAACCGAAGAAGCACCACCGGCAGTGAAAAAAATACTGGAAGCATGGCTGACAAGTACACTAAACAACTTCCTTGACAAGCCAACTCAGAGAGCGACTCAGAACGCCGCACAAGCGGACGCCGCAGCCATTAATGTGCAACCCACCCCCGTCCAACAGGTAACGCTAACACCACTGTTGATGCAAGCAATGATGCACTCGCAGCCATACTAAAGAAGATGGAAGAAATGGAAAATGAAAATAAGACACTATGAGACCAGATGAAAGAATACCAGGAAAAGGTCGACAAGATACCCGGCGCCCCAAAGCTCCTGCCTAAGCGGGACGTCGGTCGATTCGTCGAACAACCGTATATCAAAGAAGCGGCCTCACACTCATACCCAAAACCTTCAAAATGCCTCCATATTTGAAAATATATGACGACACAATGGACCCCGAAGATCACATAATTCATTACGTCACTGCAGTAAAAGGAAACGACCTCTCAAAGGAGCAGGTACCATTAATATTACTAAAGAAGTTCGATGAAACCCTAACAGGGGGAGCCTTGACATGGTACTCACAGCTACCGGCACGGTCAATAACAATTTTTGAGGAAATGGCCGATAAGTTTGTAACCGCCCACGCTGGAGCCAAGAAAGCCGAGGCCAGGGTGAATGATATATTCGCCGTTAGACAGTCGCCCAAAGAGGGACCTGGGGACTTCCTCTCCCGATTCAACAGAGTCAGGATGAGCTTGCCAAACGTATCTGAAGTGATGGCCGTGGCGGCCTTCCAAAATGGACTAAACAGAAATGGTTGAGGGCGACCAGAAAATTCCTGAGCAGACTCATGAAGTACCCTCCCACCACTTGGGAAGAAATACACAACGCCTATTGCACCGAGGTAGGAGTAGACAAGGACGACCTCAACGGCCCAACTCAAAGGCTAACGTCAGTCCAATCATAATCAGGACGAGACCGCTGCAATGATACCCGAAGAGATCACTCAAGCCCACATCCCAATCGGGATAGGCACCAGCCTTATGTCAGAACGACTATTCCACCATCTCCTTGCCATATAGAAGGGTCGTCCAGGCCAAATACAGGGACTCAAAGAAATGAGAGAGGTATGCCCCCACCTTTATCTACTCACAATTTCTGTGTTTCCCCTTCAGAGATAGTGTACGCATTGGAGAAGCTCGGCCCGAAGGTGAAGTGGCCGCAAAAGATGAAGTCCAACCCAAACACCAGAAGGTCGAATGCTATCTGTGAGTTCCACCAGGAACGAGGCCACAAGACCGAAGACTACATAGCTTTACGACAAGAAGTGGTAAACATGCTCAACCAAGGACATTTAAAAGAGTTGATGAGCGACCGCGGGAGAGCCAAATTTGGCAGAGGACGAGAACAACACCAAGGCCCTCCAAAGCCACCCTCCCCCACCCGCACCATCCAAATGATCATCGGCGGGGGCGATGAAGCCGCAATCAACCACATAAAGTTCACTACCATGCATAAACTGAAGCGATCAATCACACACGAACGGTACGACGACCTCAAAGACAGTATCATCTTCGATAAGTTAGATACCCATGGTTTGACTTTACCTCACCTTGATGCTCTTTGTTATTACCTTATGAATTTCAGATACTGATGTGAAAAGAATAATGGTCGACGATGGGAGCGGAGCGTGTATTATCCACCCCCGAGTTCTCGCCCAAATGAGACTCGAGGATAAGATAGTACCACGCTGCATAACACTGACATGGTTTAATAATGCAGTTGAGCGATCTTTAGGAGAAATAACGCTACCCGTCTTGGCCGGGGGCATCACCTTGGAGACGACATTCCATATCATGAATCGGGATACAACCTACAATGCCATCATAGGGCGGCCTTGGATACACGCCATGAGAGCCATTCCATCCAGCCTGTATCAATTAATCAAGTTCCCTACTCTCTGGGGGATATTTAGCATTCGGGGCGAACAACGCATATACCAAGAATGCTATCGCATCGCCCAAGACTGTACATACACTCACCGGTTAAAGGGAACAAGCTCAGAAGCATAGCAATTACCAGAGTCGGGGACCAAATCTGACAAGTAAAACGACGTCATCAAGGACCCCGACATCGTAGAGGCCACGTGGTCAACAGTAAAAGACCTCGACCCCGTCTAAATAAATAAATATGACACCAACAAAAAGGCTTACATCGGCCACAAACTTTCTGAACAGGGTAAATTTCATACATTTCTAACTGACAATGCAGACCTATTTGCTTTCTCCTATGCAGATACGCCAGGTATCCTGAAGGACATCGCTACACGTAAATTGAATGTAGATCCATTCTACCCACCAGTACGGCACTGAGAAGAAAATTCAACGCCGCAATCAACGAAGCAGTCCGCGAGGAGGTGGAAAAACTACTCGCCAACGGCTCCATCAGAGAATCCAAATACCCCCAGTGGGTCGCCAACGTGGTCATGGTGAAAAAGAAAAAACGGGAAGTGGCGCATGTGCGTGGACTTCACAAACCTAAATAAAGCATGTCCAAAGGACTCCTTTCCGCTTTCGCACATTGACCAACTCATCGATGCAACGACGGGACACAAACTGCTAAGCTTCCTGGATGCCTATTCAAGGTATAACCATATCCTCATGGAGGAGGAAGACCAGGAAAGAACAATTTCATAACTCACCAAGGGACGTATTGCTATAGAGTCATGCCATTTGGGTTGAAGAACGCATGAGCAACCTATCAGAGGCTGGTCACCAAGATGTTCAAAGAACAGCTCGACAAAACAATGGAAGTATACATAGACGATATGTCGGTCAAATCCAAAAGGAGAGAAGATCATATCGATCACCTGAAAGAAGCCTTCGATATACTGAGGCACTACAACATGAAGCTAAACCCCGAAAAGTGCGCCTTCGACGTAACCTCGGGCAAGTTCCTCGATTTCCTGGTGTCACAAAGAGGCATAGAAGTCAACCTGGACCAGATTAAAGCTATTGAAGGAATACCTGAACTACTGACCAGCAAGAAACTTGTACAAAAACTGACCGGCTGTATAGCCGCCCTGTCGAGATTCATCTCACGATCCTCCGATAGATGCCACAAATTTTTCAACATCCTCAAAAAAGACAACGGACTCCAGTGGCACTCGGAATGCGTTGAGGCCTTAAGGGAGATAAATACATATCTGTCTTCGCCTCCATTTCTCGCCAAAGTCGAACACAGCGAATGCCTCATGGTATATTTGGACGTGTCAGAAGTACCGGTAAGTGTAGTATTGGTCCGTGAAAAACAAAGGTACGCAATCTCCAATTTATTATATTAATAAAACCCTGGTTGATACCGAAACAAGGTACCCCCACCTCGAAAAGCTGGCTCTGGCATTTTTCATAGCTTCACGAAAGCTTAGACCTTATTTTCAGTGCAATCCCATATCGGTGGTCACGACCTTCCCCCTTAGAAGCATTTTACATAAGCCCGAACTATCGGGAAGGTTGGTCAAATGGGCCATCGAGCTAAGCGAGCATGATATCACGTATCAACTGCAAACGGCGATAAAGTCGCAAGTACTAGCCGACTTCGTCACCGACTTCAGCGCCAAGATAATGCCTGAAGTCGAGCAGGAAGCTTCTCGTACTGCTCCCGATCTACCCTACCTATGGGTCTTATACACCGACGGTGCTTCTAACGCGTCAGGTTCGGGACTGGGACTCGTACTCGAGGTCCCAACGTGCGAGGTCATCCGCCAGTGCATACAATGCCCCGATATAACTAACAACGAGGCCGAGTATGAGGCCGTGATTGCAGGACTGAAACTAGCTCTCAGATATGGATCACTACAGGTCATCCTTCGATGTGACTCACAACTCGTCGTCGACCAAGTCACAGGGACTTACCAGATCAAGGAGAAAAGGCTACAAAAGTACCAAACGAAAATCCACCAACTGCTGCCAGAATTTGACGAATGTCAATTTGATCAAATACCTCGAGCTCAAAACGCCGAGGCAGACGGCCTCGCCAAACTAGCAGCAGCAACAAAAAGCATAAACGGAAAGGGGAGCGTCGTCTCACTACTCTATTCGTCGATAGATCAACTTGAGGTACACTCTATAAACTTAACTTGGGACTGGCGCAACCGTATTATAACCTACTTGCGGGAGGGAACTCTTCCACCAGACAAAAAAGAAGCCAGAAAGCTTCGAATGCAGGCAGCTAGGTACAACATCATCGACAACGACTTATACAAAAGGACGTTCGCCGGCCCATTGGCAAAATGCCTGGGACCAAACCAAACAAGACGAGTACTCGAGGAAGTAATGAAGGTCATTGCGGCGCCCATACCGGCAACCGAGCCCTCGTGAGATGCCTCATACGAGCTGGCTATTATTGAACCACCATGAAAAAAGAAGGCGCCGACTTCGTCAAAAAATGCGAACAATGTCAGAAGTACACCCCTATAATACACCAAGCGGGCGAGCACCTCCATTCAGTCACGTCGCCCTAACCATTCATCAAATGGGGAATGGACATTGTAGGACCACTCCAGCAGGTCGAGTTAATGTATGTTTCCTTTTAGTTTTGACTGACAACTTTTCCAAATGGGTAGAAAGCAGGTGCTTTCGCCCAAATACGCGAACATGAGGTCATCACCTTCATATGGAGGAACATCATATGCCGTTTCGGCATCCCCAAGGAAATCAACTGTGATAACAGACCACAGTTCAACGGGAAAAAGACAAGCGAATACTCTCCACGCCATATCATCCCGCAGTATATGGTCAAGCCAAATCCTCCAACAAAACAATATTGAACATCATGAAAAAGAAATTCGAAGACGCCAAGGGACTGTGGTCAGAACTGCTACCATAAGTGCTATGGGCATACCGCACCACGCCAAAGACAAGCACATGAGAAACTCCATACTCATTGGTCTACGACACCAATGCAGTCATACCGGTCGAGGTCGGGGAACCGAGCCCGAGATACTCCAATGAAAGCGGACCAAGCAACGATGAGAACAGGAAGCAAGACCTCGATGAGATAGAAGAGGGAAGAGATATGGCATACATAAGAATGATCGCCCAAAAATAGCAGGCAGAACGATACTACACCAAAAAGGCCAAAGTCACACCACTCAAAGTCGGGGACGACGTGCTCAAGACCAAAACACAGGAAAGCAAAGTCCTAAGAGAGGGAAAGTTAGGAGCCAACTGGGATGGACCATGCAAAATCATAGCAGCAGTTAACAAAGGGTCATTTCAACTAGAGACAATGGAAGGAAAACTGCTACCAAACAATTGGAACGTCACTCACCTCAAGTACTTCAACTTCTGAAAACAGACGCCGTCTAAGTCGTACTCCTTTTCCCTCACTAGGTTTTTTATCTCCAGTTGGGTTTTGCCGAGGAGGTTTTTAATGAGGCGATGAAGGGGGCTCCTCGAAGTTCAAGTTTGTTATTCATCGCTCCGCCTATCAACTACTCCAGGCAGACCGATGAAAGGACTAGGTACACGGATAACTTCTCAAATGTATGTATTGACCAAAGTATGTAATATTCTCCAATGAAATGAATAAACAAAGCAACATGCAGCATTTTTTGCATAACTCCAAATCGCTCTACATCCCACATTCTACACTTACATTTGACCTCGCTCGAAGCACTCACATTCGACCACGCTCGTATCACTCACATTTGACCTCGCTCGAATCACCTACATTCGACCTCGCTCGAACCACCTACATTCGACATCGCTTGAATCACCTACATTCGACATCGCTCGAATCACCTACATTCGACCTCGCTCGAATCACCTACATTTGACCTCGCTCGAATCACCTACATTCGACCTCGCTCGAATCACTTACATTCGACCTTGCTCGAATCACCTACATTCGAACTCGCTCGAATCACATACAAATCACCTACATCCGACCTCGCTCGAATCACTTACATTCGACCTCGCTCGAATCACCTACATTCGACCTCGCTCAAATTACCTACATTCGACCTCGCTGGAATCACCTACATTCGACCTCGCTCGAATCACCTACATTCGACCTCGCTCGAATCACCTACATTTGACCTCGCTCGAATCATACACATTCGACCTTGCTCGAATCACAACACATTTGACAAAAGTACTCTATGCTCTAGTTAGACTACGATCAGCCTCCCCGGGAACAACATCACAATGAAATAAGACAAACAACAAGAAAGCGTGAATCCAAAAACATATAGCAAGAGGTAACCATTCCATTATAAATTGATTCGGTTACATTACTCGTCTTTTTTTTACAAAGGGCTCGAGTACACCCTCACAAAAATAGCAAAACAACCAAAAATCAAGTACAAGGTCTTACGCCGCATCATCCCCTCCAATATATTCGTCGTCATACCAAGGATCAGAGGCAAGCCCATCCACGGTATCTTCATTGTCGTCCCCGCCAGGCATATTAGGTGCATAGCCACAAGCTTCACGGGCTGCCTGCGCCTTAACACGAACATCGGTAAGCTTCTCCTCAGAAACCTTCCCGACAGCCCTCAAAGATTTGTACACGTCGAGCTGAGCCTCAGCATGAACCCACATCTCGTATAACTCCTGCGACACATTCGCATCGGTAGAAGCTTGAGAAGTAGGCGGCTGGGCCAACCGTTCCTTCTCGGCCTTCAGGAGCACGATTTGCTCATTTAACCCCGACAACTCCACCTCTAGATTCCCAACTTGTTCCTCTAACCTCCCCACCTTAAGCGTTGAAGTCTCCGCTTCACTTGCTCGCTCAGACCTGCAGACGCGCAGGGTACCCGCCAGAGCTGTCGCCTCCGCCATCGAGGCCATCCTGGACCTCTCATCCAGGTCCAACTCCCCGACTTTAGCACTTAACTCGATCCTCAAATCAATAGTTCTCACCTCGTTCCGTTCGATCTCAACCTTCAATGACGCCACCTGCGCCTGGAGATCTGAGTTCTCGGCCATTATCCCCTTGCTCAGTTCAAGCTCGTCCTCTTTAGACTTTAGCGTCTCCTCCAACTCACTGCGCCGACTAATAGCCTTCATAAGCTCTTCGTCCTTCTCTTTCAGCTCTTCGTATTTCCTCCTAATCTTATCACATTACTCTTGGAACTGGCCGTCCTCACCAACTCTCCTGACCACCTTCCGGTACTTAGAGCGATACTCTCTGTATTTCGACTCCATCCTCCTATAGAGAGCAACCTTTTCCTCCTCTCGGCGGTCGCACTCGATCTCCAAGATGAGAGTCTAATGAACAAAAAGAGACAGATTAGCCAAAAGAAAATGATACCAGTGAATCCCACAAAAAAAAACTTGGAAGAGAATTAGGAACTCACTTGCAAAGCCATGCCCGATATGGTTAGATAAATTTTGGTATCCCTCAATGTTCGCAACATCGTGTTCTCTGCCTCAACACACAAAAGGGGCGAAAGACGCCGCCACACGCTCTGTGTCGACCAAGAGGTTGTAATCTACGAGGATGATTATGTGGTGATTAGGGCCTTCCGTCCTTATCTCCACACGAGTAGCCTTCTCAGTAAATGCCCGAACCTCCTCGTGATGTCAAAACCGAATTCGACATCCCCTGCGGGGACACCACCATCTTTCATTGCAGCCGATGAAGATCCACCTTCAACTACCCGCATGATCTCTTCGCCACTACTGGCTCCTTCATCCTTAGAAGGCCTCTCCTTCATAACGACATCCGACGCGATAGCCGCCTCAATGGTTGGAAATGACTCAGGCCCCGCCTCAAGATCCATGACACTTTACGCCTCTTCAACAAACATGACCTTCCCTGTTTCCACCCTACGCCTCTTCCGCGACGACAGTTCCTCACCACGAGAAGACTCATCGGTAAGAAGGAGAACCTGCTGAGACGGGACCTCGACGGGGATAACAACATCTAAAGAGGAAGGCGCCCCTACCCGTGGAGTCTGAGCCTGACCTCGTACCGACTCGACTAAAGCAAACTCCATCACGACCGATGTCACCTTCTGACGAAAGGCAAGAGCATGCACCATCGACTTTTTAGAAACTCGCCGACCTGACACCAACAAAAAGTCGAGTCAGAAAATGATAAAAGACGAAGCCAAATGAGAGAAAAAGGGTACTTACGAGACGAGGTCCTAGGCCCGTATCACTTATGAAAAGACGCCCAATCACGAATCCCCATGCTATGAGACAACACGCGAGCCACCCAATCCTCTATGTCCAAGACGAGAGAAGGGGAACGCCTTACAATTGAAAACAAGATGACAAGTAAATGCGTCAAAAACCAAAGAGAAAAACAAAGAAAGAACAAAGAGTAGCGG
>ML404700.1:0-2500 GCA_005239525.1 Nicotiana knightiana | reverse complement strand
GAAGAGAAAAATAAAAAATAAAAAAAATCACATACCGTAATAAAGGATAAATAGTATCCAATAATAGCAACATAGAATACAATATCTGAGGTGAACAAAACCACATACAGTAGTAAAAATCTAAGAATATAAAGGGAAATGCATGTTACTAAGCTTATCGGTGAACACTATAAACTACCTACTAACCTTCTACCTTAATCCTCGACCTCCACACCCTCCTATCAAGTGTCATGTCCTCAGTGAGCTGAAGCAAAATTACTTTTTCCCAGTACTTCTTAGGCCTACCTTGACCCCTTTTCAAACTCTCCATGACTAACCTCTCACACATCGTGACAGGGCAAATTAGAAAAAAAAAAAAAACAGAGTATAACACGAGTTAGACGGTCATGTACATGTATATAAACTTGTTCGAAATTTCCCTAAGTGTGTCTAACTTTAAATCCTCTGCAATATCAGTCGGCAATCTTTTTTTATCTATTTTGAATTTCTATCCTTCAAAGGGTCAATCTTGATATTGAGTATTGATATTTGTGAGAATGGCAATGTCTAGAGTTGCTGTGTTGGCCATCTTTGTTGTGGCATTGGCCATTGTCATCTCCTTTGCACAAGCTCAGGAATTTGCACCTGCTCCTGCTCCTGCTCCTGCCAATGATGGTATATATGTTCCATTTTTCCCTTTCTTCAATCTTCATTCAAATACTCTTTTTATATTATTATAATTTAAAGAATCTTCATACAAATATTAATCTTCCTTACACATCTTTGTGTTACACTTAGGATTTAGAATCAGTTCTTTTTTTTTTGGTTTCCCACTAGTCCAGATTTGTGCCGCCGTAAGCAGTGACGGATGCAAATGGTGGCAAGCGGGTTCAAATGAACCCGTTTTGTCAAAAATAATATTGTGTATATGTATAAATTAGGATTAAAGTTTTTTGTATAAATATTTTATTTGAACCCACTTGACAACTACTATTACGACTAAAGTTAGGATTGAAGCCGCTTGCACAAAAATTTGGATCCGTCACTGCCGGTAAGACCCATTAAAGGAGAATTCGCTCCCTGTCGGAATTTTTACTATACCAAAGGCTCGACCCGAGAGTTCTGGTAAATGATTGGATGGATTTTATTCATCACACCATAATTTTTGGTGGTAGATTTAGAATTAATTGATTAAGAATGATTGTGATTTTTTTTATATATATATATATATGTGTTAACAAAATGTTTGCTAGTAGTGCTAGTAGTTCTAATTAAGTTGTTGAACCATGAAATTCTTTGTTTCCTTTGCGTTTTTTCCTGCCCCAATTTCTTATGACATTTACTTGTTTTTATACCTCATTTTGATTAATTTTTTCCAAACAAAATATGGAAATAATTGTTTCCCCTGCAAAATGAAACTTGACGACGTATAAACCAAGTCAAGAATGCCCAAAGTTTATCATTTAAAAAGTTACTCACTCTGTTTTAATTTATGTGAACATGTTTGACTGAGCACGTAATTTAAGAAAAAATAAGGACTTTTGAAATTTGTGGTCCTAAACAAGCCAAAAAGGTCCAGTGTATTTGTGTGGTTAAAAAAACTTATCATTAAGGGCATAATTGAAATTTTAAGATAAATTGTTTCCAAATTTAAAAAGGGGTCATTCTTTTTAGAACGGACCAAAAAGGAAATAAGTTCACATAAACTGAAATGGAGGGATAAACTGAAATGGAGGGAGTACTAATTATGAAACAATAGTGGAAAGATAGGCATTGATATAATACTCCTAATTAACTTGTCAATTACCCTGTAAAATATTTCAAAACTTTTGTGGGTGAGAATTGATGGGGAAGGGTGCATAGTGGAAGAGGAAACAAGAAGTGTTGATAACCCTAGATAAGATTTGGAACTTATTTATACTGGCAGTGTAAAGAATTTATATAATATTAATGTAATTTAACATGTTGCAGCACAAGGGCGGAGCTAGCATTGACGGTACTACAGGTTCAGTTGAACCCAGTCACGTTAATACAAATTATTAGTAATTTAGAACTCAACAAATTAAAAGTATTAGAATTCTGAACTCATAAACTTCAAATCCTAACTTTGGTTCTATTGTAGCACGTTATCTGCATTATTTTCCTAGTTACTAAAATCACTTATTATAATTTATTATAATTACGTTTTAGGTGACTTTGACAATATAAATATCATAAAATGCAATTTGCAGGAACAACAGTTGATCAAGGAATTGCATATGTGCTGATGCTGGTGGCTTTAGTTCTGACTTATCTCATCCATCCTATGGATGCTTCTGCCTACAGCTTCTTCTAAATTCTTCTCAGAAATATAATAAATATAGAATTAGGTCTATGTTTATTTCTTTTTTGTTAATCTTTTAGTTTGTAATGTGAGAGGGAATTAGACAGGCATTGTGTTCTCACTTCATTTGGATCTTTTAACCAATTTATTCTATCTTTTGATACTTAATAAGATGATGCCATATATATATATATATAT
>ML404698.1:588-16714 GCA_005239525.1 Nicotiana knightiana | reverse complement strand
TTTCTGAGCCTACATCAATTGACTTACGATGTACTCTCACGTACGAAAACATGGGGTGTAACAGGGGTCTTTTGCCACAATAATCTTGTTGTCAATGAGAGCCTGTAATTTGTCCTTCAGAGAGCGGCATTCTTTGATGGTGTGTCCTTTCATGCCGGAATGTTATGCACAGGATTTTCTTGGATTAACCCACTGAGAAGGGTTCTCAGGGGTGGCAGCAGGGATAGGTGTGACATAACCAGCAGCTTTGAGCTTCTCATACAGCTGGTCAATGGGCTCGGCTATGGCGGTGTATTGCTTCGGAGGGCGGCGATCAAAATTGGGACGAGGTCTAGGGAAGTTTTGGCGTGCAGGGGGTGATTGGTAATGGGATGGCTGGGAATTATAAGTGTGGTAAACGGGAGCGGGTTGTGAGTACCTGGGCGAAGCAGGTTGATATGTGGGCGGTGGATCTTGGTAGGTCGGTGAGGGTGCTTGGTAGGAAGGTGGTGGAGCTTGGTAGTTCAGGGTTGGCTGGTATGTGAGTGGAGGTGTTGGATAAGTTTGGTATTTGAGTGGGGACTTGGCTCTTTGTGCAATCATTACGACTCCCACGTCTCTCTTCTTAGACACACCACCAGACTGTAAAGCCTTGTTAGTGGCTTTCAAGGCTTCAAAATTGTAACCATACCGCTTTTAATACCTTCTTCAATCCGCTCACCCAATTTGATGATGTCGGAGAACTTGTGGCCTTCAACCATCATTAACCCTTCATAATACTGCGGGTTCTGAGCCCGGACTGTTCATCTACTCTCTCTAGAGCAGGTCTAACTTTAGCGGCTTCGGACCTCCAGCGAGTAGCATACTCGCGAAAGGTTTTGTGGGACTCTTCTTCAAATTTTGAATGTAGAACACATCTGGTGCATTCTCTGTGTTGAATCTAAACCTGTCCATAAAATCAGACGCCATGTTTACCCAGTTTGACCATTTCTTGGGGTCTTGGCTGATGTACCAAGACAATGCGTCTCCCTTCAAACTCCTCATGAACAGCTTCATGCGGATTCTTTCATCCTTCCCAACGCCAACCAATTTGTCACAATAGGTCCTCAGATGGACTCTCGGATCACCAGTACCGTCAAACATTTCGAACTTTGGAGGTTTGTACCCCTCGGGCAGTTCGACATCAGGTTGGATACAAAGGTCTTCATAATTCAATCCTTTAATTCCCTTGGTTCCTTCACCACCCTGGACTCGACTGGTCAGTTTCTTAAGCTCCCCGGACAGGTTCCTGATAAGTAAGTCCTTTCCGTCAAACTCGAATGCCTGTGAGATAGGCGGAGTGGAGTGGGTCACGGTTTCCACATAGATGGGATTTTTATAGGTGTGGAAATGGTTCTTTGTGGGGTTTTGAGGTTCTGGGATGAGTAGTGGAGTGTTATTTGAGGTGTGGCAAGCATTGCATTGCGTCGTGAGAGTTTGGTTCTTTGGGGGAGTGACTTGATGGTGAGGTGCAGGATGATTTTGTTGTCTTGGGATATTTTGTAAAGTTGCGGGGTTTTGAGCACTTGGGAGGTTGACGTCAGGGTCGTTGAGGGAAAATGACTAGTTGGCCAGATTCCGAACTTGATCGAATTCTTCCTGAAACTTCAGCAATTTCTGTTCAAGTGGCGACATGTTTTCATGCATGAACTGAATACCTCGGCCATCAGTGGCCTATACCCGTTCAATCATATTCTCCAATCTGGTGCCGCTGGACTCTTCCATCTTACTTTTGCCTTTGTCTTTGACCTTAGGAGGACTAGGAGGAGGAATAGGTGGAGGGACCTTGGATCTTGTGCGATAGGATGATGATGCCAGAATCCCGAACTAACCTTTGGGGAGAGGAGTAAGAAAAAGAAATAAAAACAAAAGGTAACCAAGTCAGTGAGGATTATGAAAAGAATATTTCGGTATTTAAACACATAATGCGGAAATGTAAAGCGCGTCCTAAGTGGAGAACCTCTTTGTGCCCGAGGTAGGCCTAGCGACAAATTGATTTGGATAACTTAAAATGCTAAATGCCTCATTTTATTGATAAGAAAAAATAGACAAAATCCCAAAATGATAGACGAAAATAAAAGTCACTAATGGCCATTGGCCTTATTACATTGATAGAAAAATAAAGACACTCCTATCTACTTGGTCCTAGAAGGACCTTCCCTAGACTCGGCATTCTTGCTTTCCTTGTACAGTTTTCCCAGCTCACGAAGTCCCAGCAACAGGTAGGTTCTGGCTAGGTATCCCCCTGCAACTCCCTCAGCCTTCTGACAATCTTTGACTATTTTGATGAACTTTTCTTCCAGCTCGACTATACCTCGTTCCAAGTACCCCAGCCTCTTGTTGGCGTTGATAGCCATGTCTTTCCCTTCCTCGATCAGTTTCTTGTTGGACTCATGTATCTTGTGGTGGTCATCTTCATATTCCCGGATCCTTTTGCGCATTTGGTTGTATTTGACTTGTGCCTCGTCCCTTTCATCTATAACCCTGTGACCTCGGACGTACCTCGGCTTGCTCTGGCCACCCAAATCCTCTTCTAACCAACCAAGATAGAAAAGGGTACAACCGACATGATATCTTTCTGGCTCGATGGTGTCTTTCTCAAGTATAATCTTGCAGTGCCACAAGTGCTGAGCTTGGCACTTGTGAGGACTGTCATTATTTTGAAAGTCAGCTCGAAGATGGCTCATCTTCTCGACCCTAGGGATGACTTGCTTCCTTCCTGTTTGCCTCATAACTCAAAGAGGGACGTAAGGGTATGTCCCCCTTAGACCAATCAGTATCAGAAATGATGCAGCTCGGGATCGAATGATGAACTCATCCGTCGAAAACCATTCAAACATCCATTGAACCTGCTCTCCAGTCAAGTTATCAAAAAGCTCAACCCATCCCTCGACATTTTCAGGCTGAGCGAACATGTCGGGGATATAATTCATTCGCTTTGGGTGATGGAAAGCGATGTGGTCATCTCACATTCTCTGATGAATGTCTTGTCGGTATTCGCATCTTTGGAGATATTCCATGAGCCAGAGTTGAAGTAATAAATTTCAACCTTCGGAATGCTTTGCTCCTTGTTGAGACCTTTCTAAGGCCCGATATATGTCTGCAACGATCATGGGCACAATGCTGAAGTCTTGCCCATCTGCCCCTTCCATTATGATCTTAGTCTCCATGGCTAGCCTGGTATGGGTCCTTTCCTTCTTCATCGAGAGCACGATCAAACCCAAAAAGAAAACCATAAACACGAACACTCGGCGACAGACGTGTCCCAGAGAGGTGATAGCAAACTCGTCATGGTAGGTACGGTATGATTTTCTTGTAGCCATACCTTTCGTACAAGTAGTCAAAAGGAATGTATGAATCCTCCAAACATACTAATTCTGCGTCCTTTTTCAGGCCCATCATTTTGAGGAAACTTTTGCCTGTGGGGTTCTCAGGCATCAACAACCCTGGAGTTTCCCATACTAGGTTAGCCAGCCCTCCTATCTTTTCTATCAAGAGCGTCATTTCGATGTTCCCAAAGCGGAACACGGACCTTTCACGATCCTAGAATAGGGTAGCAACCTCTATTATCATTTTGTTAGGCTGGATTTCCAGGAGAGATGGTAGGTTACCCAAGTATTTCCTGACGATAGCTTTGTCGCTAGAGTGCAGATCCTCCCACCAACTCAACAGTCTTGGGTGGATATTGGAGACTATGCCGAATCTGGGGACTTCGTGCCTCATTTTTTCTGCAAAGCAAATAAGGTTAGGCCTTTACCCCCACCGGACTCGACTATTTATCGTCAATAATTAGCAGGAAGCATTTAGTTCTCCAAATAAATGCACAGAACATGAGGGCGTCTGTTTAGGTTTAGGGAAACCCGGTGGACTTTTGGATAAGGCGATCTTAAAAGTTATCGTGCGGACGACAGTTTAGCTCGACTAGGTTTGACCATGATACATTCAACAGTGCAACAGAGTCAGTGCAACAGAGTAAGGTTTCTATGGGGTTTTAGACCGGTACCCTTGAGTGTATAACTCAAGGGTGAAAGGCACGGAACCAGCGACTGCACCATTGATCGACTAGTTTTACCGCAAATAAGCCTTTCCGAATTTAGTGGGTAATGATATAGGAAGAGCACAACCACTCATCAAGCGTTGCTATAGTATTTTGTTTGGCACGAGTGGAGTTTGAATGTTGAGAATGATTATGCAATAATAAGTATTAAAACAAGTTGTCACGTATTTGCACGTTAAAGAAAGCGGTAAAATCATCAGTAATGATTTAAAGCAGTTACAAAAGAAAACAAAGAGATATGTCAGTTTCGTCTTTGAAGAAAAGTAAATACCTAAAGTAAACAATTAATAGCATGTAAAGGGAATAGGAAAGGGTGCAGGTAAAAAATAAAGGCACAAATTCACGAAACAATTTGAAATGGTAAAAGCCTGGATATCCCCATCAGAGTCGCCATGCTGTCGCGCCCCCCTTTTCCCCCAAGCTTTCCTTTCGGGGCCAGTTGAAAGGGGTTTATGACATTGGTTGAGACAACTCGTTCCTTTTGGGAAAGGGGTTTGCATATTTTGAAGAGTCGCCACCTAACGATTTTGACGGTGCGTTAGGGCACCTAAAGGGTACAACTACAACTATGTTGCTAACCAGAGATTGGGTAAGGGCTTGAAATTATCTTAAGGGGAAGGTGTTAGGCACCCCTCAGGATCCACAAGTGTGGTTCCTGACCAAATGGTTTCTGTGAATTTGTACAATTAGCAAATAACAAGTAAAGGCTCAAATAAGAGGGTATTTAAGTCTTAAGCATGAAAATGTTTGAAAATAGTAAACAAGGTTAGATTTTGAAAGGGTGACGATCTAATCATATAAAGGGTATCCTAGGTTTATAATAATATGGATCACACCAATGCAATACCCGGTAATCACTCCTCGAAGAGGGGCTACACATGGTATTAGCGCACCGGTCATCATATCTATATCTACCCTTCCCACCCCGTAAGTTTATTAAAAATGAGTGTTGGTATCGCCCTCTATTGCATGCTATTACCCGTCTCTTCATATTAGTCCCGGAGGAAATTAGGACTCCTATCCTAAAGGGAGGTGCTAGGCAAGACCCTCAGGTTTTAAAGGTAAAAATTCTAGGGCGACAGATAACAAAACAAGTAGGACTGTAGATAATGAGAAAACATGGAAAACAGATAAAGGCTCAAGTATTCCTCCACACACAGTACACATAAACAACATGTCTCATACACAACTCAGGTCCATATTAATTCAGAATCCTAAATTATGGTATCTAGGTGATAACACAAAGACAGATTTATTGCATAACTCAGAGAGGAAGTCTTACTCAGGCTTGCCTACTAGTTTTAAGCGTGTTGACAGTTAAACATGATCACAAAGACAGTTCTGATTTTTATTTTTTAAGTTGATTACCTAAGTCTTTCCTAGGTGTAGGATAACATGCAATTCAAGGTGTTGAAGATGTGCAAGGATTTATTACTAGTGTTTAGAACATGGGATTGTTTTAGACATCTATATTTAGACTAAGTGCAGTTAAATGAGTACGATCCTATAGCATGATGTCTAATGCAACATGATGCATGATAACTTAAACAGGATTTCTAAATGCACATAGAATCACAGCATTATGCACAGTTTCAGGAATAGTATAAATGATATATTTCTTAATGTTGTTTACCTAGAAACATGATCTCTAAGTGCGTAGGCATGGTGAGACATGATTGCAGTTAACATTATTTATCCTTGGACCGGACTTCTAATGAAGTTTCAGAACATGTTTATATGAGCATAATCACATAATAGCAATTTACTTAATTATTTGTCATATAGAAAGGATCTCTAAGTGAGGGTAATGAATGATGACATGCTGAAAGGAAAGCAGTATATATGAGCCTAAGTAGCATGATATCTAATGCATGGCATGTTGTACCTAAACATAGATGCTATTGCACATAGAGGAAATAAACCTAGAAACATGGTCTCTACCCTTAATTATACTACAACATGCATATCACCCACCCATTTTCACTATCCGACCCCAGAGTTGTTTACAATTAATTATTACAGTCCATTGAATAGGAACTAAAAATAAGAAAATGAGAAGTTAACTATAGGGAGACTTCATAATGGGCTCAAGTCTCCAGGTCCTCAATGCCAAGTATTATTTCACAGCCTTTCTCATAATCCGGGTGTGTCAGAGTTCACTAAGGATCTCAAGGGCTCCTGGGCAGTGCTCACACCTAGATTTCATAGTCAAAATTGAGTAAGTGCAGTGTGGAATAGCCAGCCTCTGTGTGTCAAAGTTCAGAGGGAGATCAAGGGACCCAAGGCAATGCTCACAAGAGGGGGGCAGAACCTAGACTTCTAAGAGTATATGTGAGAGTGCTTGACATAGTTTTGAAAAGGTTAAGTAAGAAAACAGTTTTGAAAAGGGTAGATGAGAAAACAGTTTTGAAGAGGGAAACTTGATTGGAATAGTTTTATAACAAAGAAGTTTAACCACCAAAAGAGTAGGAACACCAAGTTCAACATCACACAAAGGACATTGATAGTCCAACAATCGCAAGCAGGGGTAATGGGATTTGAGGGACAAATACAGAGCAAGTAAGGGTAAGCATGTAAGGGTAAGTAAAGTTCCCATATGTGACTGCATATAGCATATAAGGAAATAACTTAGCATAGTACAAGTATGGGACATGCAATTGAGGCTAGGTTTAGAATATTTCAGTTAAGGAAATAATATAAGACTCCATGTGACATCATAGTTGACCAAAATAAGGCAAGGAAATAATTTAAAAGTTGTAAATCAGTAAGGAAATCATCACAAAAGATCAATGAGAGGTTCAATTATAGGAAATTAAGGGTTTAAACAGGAGTAATGATGATTCTTGTGAGTACACGAAGTAAACACACAATAGGACAGGAAACGGAGATTCAAGTAAAAATCACATAGAATCAGGGATTCAATACTAGCACACAGTAAATTATTAAAGGGATTAACAAACGAACATGATATAACCGGGAGAATCAAAAAGTCAGAAACCCTAATGACTGTAGTAGCAAGAAATCACATAAGATTAGAGATTCATCTAAACAAAACAGTAACAACTAGAGGGATTAAACAGAGCAACTACAACATAAGCAGAAGAAGCCAAAATCAAGAACCCTAATGCGCAAAAATAGGATAAAAATCATAGAAAACTCAGGACGTATTCATAAGAGACAGACACATATACAAATGAAAAGAGTAGATCAATAAAGGCAAACATAAGATTATAATACAGTGTTAAAACTTAATAAACTAAGAAAAAGAGATTTTAACAGAAACCGTTTAAAAATACGAGAAGAATCTTTGAAGAACCCTTAAACTTGAAGAAATCGTTTTTGCAGAAAGGTTTTTTAGAAATCCTAGTTGGAAAACAAAAATCCTTTTATGAAAAATGGAAAACCCTTAAAGAAAACATCAAAACAACTTGAAATATGTATAGATCTGTTACAGGTCTAGAAATATCTGAGGTTTTAGAAGTTAGGATTTCGAAGAGAGAACCCAAAGAGGAGAGAAAAGCTTAAGGTTTTACCGGTTTCCACCGGAAAGTGTAAGAATCTTACTCGGACGGCCATGGGTAGCCGAAAAATGGCGTGAAGGACCATAGGTAGGAGTTGAACCGCTCCAAGTTCACTTAAAGGCCTCAGGGCAGTGTCAAACCAGCATGGGGGTGAGATATAGGCCATGAGTGATGAGAGGTCATGATTTCCGGCGAGAGAGATGGCCAGAGAAGATGGAAAGTGGAAGGTTCCAGAGAGAACCAGAGATAGATAGATAGATAGAGAGAGAGAGAGAGAGATATATAGAGAGACGGTTGAGAGGGAATGGGAACCGGGAAAATGAATGGGGGGGTAGTCATTAGGGGTTAAATTAGGAAGGGGGAGATCTGGGCCGTTGATTTGAAATAATCAACGGCTCAGATTGCATAGGGGAATTGGGTCGGGTAAAATAGGGATTGGGCTTGGGTATTGGGTTATGTAACTGGGCTGGTTTCAATAGGCTGAAATTGAATTAAAATTGGGCTATAATTTAAATAGGGAGGGGCTAATTATTAAATACCGATTAAATAGATAAATAATTAATAGAAATAGCTAATAATTGCATAAAATTAAATTAAGCTTAAATAGGTAGAATTAAGGTAATTAATTAATATAGAAAAGTATAAAATGAATAATTATTGATTTAAATGGTATAAAATGTACAATTAGGCCATGGTTGCAAAATTATTATAATTATGGCCAAATAATGCCAAATTGACTAATTTGTGAAATAATCAAATCCTAATAGGATTAAAAATGATATATTGAGGTGGGAAATATTTTGAAATTATTTATAATACAATTTATGAATAATTATTGAATATAAAAATACTGAATAAATTGGAAAAGAATTTAATAAATATATGAAAAATTACGGAAAAATAAGAGTTATTATATAGAGTGATTTTGAAGGTATATATGCAAATTTTAAAATAATTTGAGAAAAAATTGGGTATCAACAAGTGTTGTTCTCGAGCATCTACGAAGATAAAGATCGAGGTTGGATGGGTAGATATGTTCAAGTGAAGACCTCCGACCTTATCCCGGCGGAGAAGATGCCATTTCCTGAGAAATGGAACACGAAGCGTAAATATTACTTCTCTGTTAATTTCCATGCTTTATTTTATTCCTTTGCTCTATTAATGCCTTCTTTCATCATGAAACGGTTGTTTGGATGCCTCGTGCGATCCTCGACCTCGAGAGAGCGCGATTTGGCAAAAGGTCGATGGGAGGCAAAGAACCATGGAAAACTTCCTTTTTACATATCTGATGATTTGATAATATCTTTTTATACTTATTCAATTTCCTCGTGTGCAAGCCTGAGCAAGGGTGCGGGCATGAGGCCTCCGTCTATTAAGGAGGAGGCTTCGACTCCGGTTTCGAAACTGGAAAAATATAACAAGAGAAAAAGAGCCTCGACCTCCGAGGACCCAAAGCCCAAGAAGAAGAAGAGATCGATTAGAAAATCGAGGATAGACACTGCAGCCCTCCCTCCCCATGTAGTTCAGGAGCTAAGGGAGGAAGAAAAAGATTATGAGGATGGTGACTCGGTGCTTGTGACCCGAGTGAGAAAAAACATCGAGGCCTCTAAGGCCGGTGAATCGGTGGCGGTTGACGAGGCCCCGCCTTGTGCTGATGAGGCCTTGGAGAACAATTAGGGCAAAGTTCCTTAATCGCCTGAAGTTGAGGTTGCTTCTCATCTAACAGCGAGCATGTCCGAGGGGGTCGGTTTTGAAACCCCTTGAGTCGAAAAGAACGCCCCAAGTGACTCACTTGGGGAAGTGACAGTAGGTCATTTGCCAACTCTCCCTGTCTTTTCCGAAGAGGCGATACCGGATGCTCAGGTTATGAGGAACCCCGAATTAGGCGGAGTCCCCGGTGGGGAGGATCCTTTTAGAGATTGCTTCACCGGGGTCGAAGATGCTTCCGACCTGAATGACGCATCCAGCCTCTTCAAAGAGGCCTAGCGACTTCTGAACCAGGTAAGTTTTAATTCTTTTTCTGATGTTGTATTCTTCTGTTTTTTGTCTAACTCCCTTATTTTTCCATACATGCTTTTTCTAAGTCTCGGGCTTAACTGAGCCAGTATGAGGCTGATCTCTGAAGGCTTTCGGAGGAGAGGAATGCCCTCAAACTCCACTGCAGGCAAAAGGATGAAGAGATTAAAGACCTCCAAGTCGAACTGGCTAAGGCTCACAAGGAGCAGACCGACTTGATCGAGCAGGTAATGATACTCTTAAAAGCTCATGGGATTGATTCAGGAACGGAGGCTAAAGTTTCAATATTGCAGCTGCAGTAAATGATCGAGAGGATCGATCTGTTCCAAGAGGAGGTAAATCGGGTGAGGGCGGAGTCCTACGGGTGGAAAGAAGGCATGGACCGCCTTGCTGTAGAGAAAAAGACTGTTCTAGCCCAATTGTCATCAGTCGAAGCCCAGTTTCGAGGTATGAAGTAAAAGAGATCGGCTCAGGAGAAGAAGATAGAGGAGCTCGAGGCTCAGTTGGCTTCTAAACTTGCAAAGGCCCAAGCTGAGCTTTTTAAAAGCAAAGGTTGATAAGATGGTGGCCATTTACCGGGCCAACGTTGAGGCCGCTCAAGTCCAAGTGAGGGAGGTTGTCGATACTGCTCAAAATCAAGCACATTGGATCGCCAAACTTGCTAATGCCAATCTCAGAAAGAGACCCTCGAGGAGATCCACGCTCGAGGTTTTGATCTTTTCGAGGAGATAACAAAGGCGAAAGAGCATGAAGCTGATGCTTGATTATTGTCCTCTTATGATGACGACGATGATGGCGATGATGATGATGATGATGATGATGATGGAATCAAGAGTGGGTCCAAGAATAATGAGGGGCCTGAGGAAGAAGTTTCCCTCGAGGGAGGAACTGGCCTTGAGAATAGCTAGGGTTTTTGTATTTTTTCTTTCTTCTTGTGTAGGACCCTGGTTGATCCTTTGTAAATACCTCCGTACATACATAAAATATTTCCTTTTTGAATTTTGTCTCAATTTTTTGACTTGTGAAAATTCCGATTCGATTTATGCCTTGTGAAAATTGGTATGTGAAACTTAAGCAACTTGGCCGAAGTCATACTAATATAGTCTTTGTAGTCGTGTGAGCACTTGCTCGAACTCGAAGTAGTAAAAACATTAAGGTTTAGTTGAGTGAGGATGAACCCTCGAATTCAAAAATTATAATGGCCCTTAGGCTCTTGAATCGGGCCGATATGGCCTCAAAAGAGTGGTTTTTTCCCTTTTCGGCTTAAAAAGTTTAATCATATAAGAATTTGTTATGCCTTAGCATGAAGTAAGTCTGTACCTGTGGGTTTTTTTTGGGGTTTAATGTTATCGAAATCCTTTGATTTTTTTTGCCTTAGCACAAGTTTGTTCAGTACTAAATTTTTCGAAGGTTCGAACAATTCAATAGCCCTTAAGGTTTTTCGAGGGCTAACGTTATCGAAGCCCTTTGGTTATTTTGCCAAGGGTAGACTTTTTAACCAGTTTATAAAATAATTCGAAGGTCTGTTTTTATTGCGGAATTCGGACGTCTCTGAACCACACTAGTTTGGCCGTAGCCTTGGGATCTGCCTCTTGGGCTTATTTTTCCAATTATACTTCGAGCTTGTTCGAAGCGTTAGTCCCCGAGTGGGGGTGGACTTAGCCTATAAAATTGAGTATTGCCTTTTTTAAGGTCTTATAGTCTCGAATTTTAGTATTCGAACATATCAATTTTCGGACGGCAGTCTCGAGTGCGAAGTTAATTGTTCGAGCTTTAGTTGCGATCGGCCCTTGAGCCAGTTTCCACAATAGATCACAAGTATGAAATTGTAAGGAAGAAATTTCACTAGGGCATGGAACATCTGGTAATAAGGAAAAAATACTTCTTTCGATAGATCATACAGCGTACAAATTTTGCCACTTGGGCTCGAGTAATCTACATGAACACGGTTCATTCGACTATTTGGCCCTTTATAAAATTTACCTATCTAGACCCTATTGACACGAAGTATTTTCCTTAAAAATATAATATCCGAGGGTGATTCCCCCAGTATTCGAGGTTGATTGTAAAGAAGCCTCGGAAACTCTAAGTTAGCACGAACAATGGTTACCTTGTTAAAAACCTTGCAAGAAAAACCCATTTGGAACAAAAAGCGGTCGAAGGGAAAAAGAGTGCAACACATGCTTTCAGACCTAAGGACTTTATGATTGGAGAAAACTTCGATGCCTTCGGTCGAACACCTGCAACAAGTTAGTATAAAACATAAATTAAAAAGGAGAAAGTCATACCTTAACAATAATATCGTTTGAGGAGTGATATGTTCCAATTATTTGGCAGTTATTTGTCGTTCATCGTGCCAAGCTTGTAGGATCCCTTTTCGATTATGTCGAGGACCTGATATGGTCCTTACCAATTTGGGCCGAGTATTCCTTCACTTGGGTCTCGAGTATTGAGAGTGACTTTTCTCAGAACTAAGTCCCCGATTCTAAAGTGGTGAAGATTGGTCCTTCGATTGTAGTACCTTTCGATGTGCTGCTTTGTGCGACCATTCAGATGAGGGCGACTTTCCCTTTTTTATCTAGTAATTTGAGGCTTGTATTCATAGCCTCATGATTCGATTTTTCTGTTGTGTATCAAAACTTGGCACTAGGTTCCCCAATCTCGACCGAGATTAGAGCTTCAGTGCCATATACTAAGGAGAACGGTGTTGCCCCCGTATTGGATTTCGACGTTGTTCGATACGCCCAAAGGACTTGGGGAAAAATTTCTCTTCATTTTCCCTTAGCGCCGTTCAATCTTTTCTCTAGATTCTGAATGATGGTCTTGTTCGTTGATTCGTCCTGTCCGTTCCCACTAGGATGATACAACATCGACAAGATCCTTTTTATTTTGTGATCTTCGAGAAACTTTGTTATCTTGCTACCGATGAATTGTTTTCCATTGTCGCATACGATTTCGGCAGGTATTCCGAATCGGCATACGATATGATCCCAGATGAAGTTTATAACTTCCTTTTCTCTGATTTTTTCGAAGGCATGTGCTTCAGCCCATTTAGAGAAATAGTCAGTCATAAATAAAATGAATTTAGCTTTACCTGGGGCCGATGGAAAAGGGCCGACGATGTCCATTCCCCATTTCATGAATGGCCATGGGGATAAGACTAAATAAGGTTTCTCTCCGGGCTGGTGGATCATTGGCGCATGCCTTTGGCACTTGTCGTATTTTCGAACGAATTCCTTAGTATATTTTTCCATATTGGCATAATAATATCCCGCTCTGATGACTTTATGAAGCAGTGATTCGGCATCGGAATGGTTTCCACAAGTACCCTCATGAATTTCTCGTAGGACGTAGTCGGTGTCTCCCGGTCCCAAACATACTGCCAAGGGTCCATCAAAAACATCCTTTTGTATAAAGTTCCATCTTCGGCCAGAGTGAATCGTGCACCCTTCGTTCGTAGAGTCCTCGATTCCTTAGGGTCCGATGGGAGTTTCCCGCTTTTTAAATACTCGATGTATTTATTCCTGCAATCCCAGGTTAGGCTTGTGGAGTTTATTTCGGCATGGCCTTCTTCGATCACTGACTTCGAAAGTTGTACATTAGTCGCCGAGCTAATTTCGTCGTATTCGACTAATGACCGCAAATTTGCAAGGCCATCGGCCTCACTAGTTTGTTCTCGAGGTACATGTTTTAGGGTCCATTCTTTAAACCGATGTAATGTTACCTGCAATTTATCCAAGTACCTCTGCGTTCAATCCTCTCTAACCTCGAAGGTTCCGTTGACTTGGTTTACCACCAGTAGGGAGTCACATTTGGCCTCGATAACCTCTGTTCCTAAGCTTTTAGCCAGTTCGAGACCTGCAATCATGGCCTCATACTCGGCATCATTGTTATTCAACTTAGAAGTTTTTATAGATTGTCTAATTGTATTGCCTGTGGGAGGCTTCAAAATGATGCCTAGCCCAGACCCCTTCACATTCGAAGCGACGTCTATGAAAAGGGTCAACACCCCCGAAGATGTACCTGATTTTAACAACGGAACTTTTTGACCTCAGGTACGAGGGATGGCGTGAAGTCGGCCACGAAGTCTGGTTTGTGTAAAACATTACGAAGAGGATAAGTGCTCACCATACAAATTGGGTGACACTAGAAATATGGTTTTAATTTCTTAGAGGCGCTTATTAAAGCAAGCGCTAATTTTTTAAGTGTGGGTACCGGGTCTCGGCCTCACCTAAAGTTCTACTAACATAGTAAATTGGAAATTTCGTACCTTGCTCTTCTCGAACTAATACCCCACTTACCGCGACTTCCGAGACTGCCAGATATAAGTAGAATTACTCGTCCGTTTTCGGGGTATGAAGCATTGGTGGGCTCGAGAGATACCGTTTTAACTCTTCCAACGCCTGTTGACATTCCGGGGTCCAGGCAAGATTGTTATTCTTTTTGAGCAGTGAGAAGAACCTATGACTTCGATCTGAAGACCTCGAGATAAACCGCCCCAAGGCGGCTATCCGCCCTGATAATCTTTGCACGGCCTTAACATTGTGATGTCTTTGATTGCCTTGATTTATCGGGGTTGATTTCGATTCCCCTATTCGACACCATAAAGCTGAGGAACTTTCCCGAATCGACCCTGAAAGCACATTTCTCGGGATTGAGCTTCATGTTGTATTTTCTCAATATGTTGAAGGTTTCCTGCAAATGTGTTAAATGGTCTCTTGTGCACCGGGACTTAACTAGCATATCGTCAATATATACCTCCATTCATTTACCTATTTGTTCATTGAACATTTCGTTACTAGGCGTTGGTAAGTAGCACCAGCATTTTTTAGTCCAAATGGCATTACGTTATAACAATATGTGCCATATTTAGTGATGAATGAAGTATTTTCCTGATCCTCCGGATTCATTTGAATTTGATTGTACCCGGAGTAGGCATCGAGAAAACTAAGGACCTCGTGGCCGACCGTGGCATCGATCATGCGATCGATATTCGGCAGAGGAAAAGAGTCTTTGGGACATGCTTTGTTTAAATCTTTATAATCTACACACATCCTAAGTTTGTTCCCCTTTTTATGGACTACAACTATGTTTGCTAACCATTCGGAATATTCTAATTTCCGAATGGATCCTATTTTGAGAAGTTTGGTTACCTCGTCCTTGATGAATGCATGTTTTACCTTGGACTGGGGCCTTCTCTTTTGTTTTACCGGTCTGAACTTCGGGTCCAGGCTCAATCGGTGTGTTGTTATCTTCGGTGGGATCTCTGTCATATCTAAGTGGGACCAAGCAAAACAATCCATATTATCAATAAGAAACTTAATGAGTTTTTTCTTGAGTTCGGGGGTTAACCCCGTACCCAGGTATACCTTTCGTTCGGGTAGGTACTCGATCAATATAACATGTTCCAGCTCTTCGACTGTTGATTTGGTGGCATCGAATCTTCGGGGATAATGAAGGATTGAGGGATCTAATAGTCGCCGTCCTCTTCTTCTGTTCCCTGCTTTTCCGACTGAGTCGAGGCTAGTGGATGTGGTTGCTATTAAGCCTCATGTTTTCCTTTGACCTCTGATCCCTTTGTTTTCGAAAGCGCCGATGTTGGTATTACCTCATCGACCGCGAACAATTCTTTCGCAGCGTGTTGTTCCCCATATACTATTTTCACTCTATTTGGCGTTGGGAATTTCATCATTTGATGAAGGGTTGAAGGGACTACTCTCATATCGTGAATACCCAATCTTCCGAGAAAGGTGTCGTACCATCGCCCTCGATTACATGGAACTTGGTTTCTTGTATAGTCCTAGCTACATTTATCGTAAAATGATTTCACCTTAAGTTGTTTCGCTGGCCATGTTGAAACCATTCAGGACCCGAGTTGCAGGTACGATTTAATCTTGTAGGCCTAGCTGCTCTACAGCCCTCGACCGAATTATATTTGCCGAGCTCCCTGGATCAATTAACACACGCTTAACCTGAATTTTATTCATAAGGATAGAAATTACCAGAGCGTCATTCTAGGGTTGAGAGATCCCTTCTGCTTCTTCATCATTAAATGATATGGTGCCTTCTAGCATATAATCTTGGGTCTGTTTTTCCTTTGTAATGGATACTTTAGTGCGTTTGAACACGGGCCCTTGTGGAATATCGACCCTACTGACGATCATATAGATCACATGTTGCGGATCTTCTTGTTTGTTTTTCCTATTGGCGTTGATCACGCTCAACTATGTCTAATAAAAGACTAAACGGGCGTTGCAAATATAATCCGGGGTATTATGCCCAGAGTCGATCCCACGGGGAATTTACGTATCAATCAAGTCTTTAGAATACGCAACTTTTACTCAATCAATTGTCTTAAGACTTTTTAATATAAATTGGTGATGTTTTACTAATTCTACTGACAATAATAATAACTAGCAATTACTAACAATGTGTTGTAAATAATAATGATAAAGGTCTAAGGTTATGGTTTCCCCCGTTGGTGAACTTACTTCTCGGATACTTCTTATAGTTT
>ML404695.1:12759-44156 GCA_005239525.1 Nicotiana knightiana | reverse complement strand
CAAGGCTCTACATTTTACTACGCTACAAGAGTCTACATTTTACTACGCTAAAAAGGTCTAGATTTTACTACGCTAAAAAATAATCTAAACCAAACATGAACAACAAATAAATTTAGTTACTAATAAAACACAAAATGACATGAAACACACACATATATAAGAACAATTATTAAGTCCGAATAAATTTAACATTCTAGTTTCGCAAAAAAATAACACAAAACGAATCGGATAAATTTAACATACTAGTTTCGAAAAAAATAACAAATAACAAAATAGAACACATACAAATAAAAAAATATGTATTATTATTAAAGTTTCAACATATAATAAAACGAAATACCTCGAATAAATTAAAATTTTGACTCCGAAGATATGTATCAACAACAATACGTGCTCTACTCGAAAGTGGGACCAAAACTCTTCAACTTTTATGTGACGGGGGACCAAAATTTCTTTTTTTTTTTTAAAGATATAGCGCCGGGCTTTATAGCATATTAAATTTTGATTTGACATAATATAAATTGAGAAATCGTCAATGATGTGAGCAAAACTTGTATTCAGTGGAAGATTTAAATTCATGTTCAATCAAGTCATCTCATTAAAACAAATGTGAATAATGAACAGTCATCAGAGTGCGCCACTTGTAAATACTAATACTATAGTCCGCTTGAAAAATAAGAGAAACAAAACAAAGATATCAGCAGTTAAAATGGACCTTAGGACGAATCGTGTGAATCAGCAATATTTGATTTCTGAGGAATCTGGTTATAATATTTACAAACGCTTTGAGTACACATAACATAAGTTGACTCAAATTAAAGCCAAAACCATTATCTGACCACATGATTTATTTTTTTATTTTTTTTGCGACCTATTAAAATACTCACTTTTTTTAAACTTTTTTTTATTTTTTATAAATTGTAACTCCAAATTAAATTAAAAACTTGATAAACTGTAGATCGTCATTAAAATTTTTAATACATTCTTTTCATACAATTTCCTCGTCCACAGGACATGAATCATCGTTTCCTTTGCATTATTGCTGATATACGCTTGCTTTTTCTCTTTATCAATTTAATCATCAGTATCAGGAAGTCACCATTAACCCTATTTATTGAGATTCATGTTAAGTAGGCCTATTAAAAGAATAATGCATACTTACGAAACTTGTTATATCTTTAGAGTTCAAATAGAAATCTTCAGCTTAAGGCAATGAGATTTCAACTATTTCACCAAGTCCAGTAAATATATTACTAGCTTATTAAATTAACTTATTTTGAAAGGTATATTTATCAAAAGTGCTTTGTAAAAAAATTACTTTTTGTGAGAAATAATTTGTATTTGGCCAATTAATTTAAAAAATACTATTCATCAACAATTAGTGATTGGAGAGAAATTATTTTATTTATGCTTCTAAACACTGGTTCTACTTCTATGAAAACATTTTTTTTCTTCTAGAAATTTGGTCAAACACTTTACTTTTGACATTAAAAAAAGAAAAAAATAATTGTATAACCACTTTCAAAATAATAACTATATATATATGCTATAAACAAAAATATAAAAATTTTAAGGGTGAAGCTTAAAAATGATCTTTATCCTAGAAAAAAATAATTTTGACAAAAAATAAAAACACCGCCAAAGAGGTTATTAGTAGGGAACAGGATCAAACAGCTTAGTCAGCTACCCATAAAATGGGCCCCATGTTTGCTAAAGGAGGAGATTCAATTAGAGTGGGGATTTGGTGGAACAGTCCCCACTGAATGAATTCGTCTGGCCCCACCTTATTTGCTACTTCCCCAATCTCAACCACAGAACTTCAGATTCCATTAAGTTACCTTTTTTTTTTCTTTTCTTTTGTCTTATTTTCCTTTTACATAAGAGTAAAAATCTGTGATCACTCTATATTTCGAAGGAAAAATGAAAAATATGCTGAAAAAATAGTTTCTGAGATGTGAAGGGCAAAGAATAATACTGTAGTAAAAAATTTGTCTTTTAAAAGAGATAGTAATTCATTAAGAAAAGCAATATGGGCTAAACGATAAAACTGATCCTAGAAAAGGCAAAAAGAAATAATTAAAAAAAAGGGAAAAGAAAAGATCCTAAAGTACATTTAACAAATCAAACAAAAAAGAAAAAGCACCACAAATATCATTACTCCTTCCGGTCTACAATAAGTGACCAATTTACTTTTGACACGCCCATTCAAAAAATACTAAATTCTATACAAAAATACCTAGTATGACTAAATTATCCTTAATTAAATATTTAATGTGAGGAGTAAGAAATTTTTTTAAGGATATGTACATAAGGGTTATTTTATAAAAACAAATTGAATTCTTTCTTGATTATATAAATGAATACTTATTTTGGACCAAAATAAAAAAATAAATTGATCATTTATTATGGACCGGAGGAGTAACTTTTAAAATTAAATAATTGCTAGCTCCGAAGAACTTTATATTGAAGGAATACAGAAGAGATTTGGGAGGTCACAAGTTGGCCAATTGGAGAAAAGAATTTGAGTTGGAATAAGGGTTATAGCGTGGGTGTGCATCCTCTATGTTATTATGTTTTGTTTAACTTTATTCTTTATTTGATTCTCTCTTCCCTTGGGAATTTTAAACAATTTTCTCTTTATTGAAAAGGGTTAAAATTTCTTTGCGCGTACTTCTACTATTTTATTCGGTGTTTATTTATCTTCAAATATCATATGTATTGAATAACTCTATGCAGTAAAACTTTGATTTGCCTTTGCTGAGTTTTAGAAAGTTCAATTTACACATCAAAGTTTAATGGAAGCCGTACTCACATATTTTTTGTGTTTGCTTTGAATATGTTTCAGTTAGAACACAATTTACACTTCATTTTAAATAGTAATTTTACCCAAGTAGGTTGAATTTTATTGAGTTTCTTGATCCATGTTGCTCCATCATATATGGATCACTTCCTTGTTAGAAAATCAACATGAATTCAAGAAGGTCGTATTGATAAATTAAATCTATGGAAGAGTAGGATTGAAGTAAAGTTGTACAATTAAATATGGTACGTCACCTTAATTACAACATTTCTTTGAACAAATACAAGTAGCCAGTAACAAATGAAGAAAGGGTATATGTCTATAAATAAATTAAATAAAATCCCACTAATCAAGAAATTACAAAAAAGAAAAGGTAAAAGCGTGGTTTCTGGAAATTATAACCTTGATGAGGTCATTCATATCAAAACCAGTAAACTAATATATCTAAGTATTAATAACATCTTGAAAAATGAAATATAATGTTAGCTTGCTTCCATAGCGGGGTTTTGGGGGTGTCTCTGCAGATTACAATCTCGCTGTTTGCCGTGGATGAGGAAACAATTACCAAAAATAATGTTTTTAATTTAGTTTAAAACATGTACTTTGATTGTTGCCTTCTAAAAAATCTACGTACTTCAGGTTAAAGTTACGTCATTTTTAGTCGTACTAAGTAAGTAAGAAAAATAAAAAGGCTGGCATCAAGTTGTGCAAGTTGGCCAATGTTAAATTAAATCCTATTTTAATACATAAATTATTAAGGTTTTTATTAGATCAGTACAAGTGCGGCATTTTAATTAATTAAAAAGTTAGACAGGTGAGCCGTGTCACTGACTCGAAAGATTCTTACTTAGTGTGCCAGGGTCAGCGCCATCTAAATACTTAATTTTCTATCTCCACAAACGGTATTTAAATGGGTTTTATTAAGATTTCACTTGTTGTCATAGAATATAGATAAATTGAACGCTCCAATTATTTTTTTAAAAAAAAACTGGAATGAACTTTTGTTAAGCTCGTTCCCGCACTCGTAGTCGATTTTAAGAAATTTTAATTTTTTTCAGCGAACAAAAATAAAAATTCAAACGTGTTAAACGAAATAATGTAACATGTGCAAGAAGGTATCGACTTATGTAATTGGAGAAAGGTAAATATCTACTCTTGTTATATGAAATCTTTTAATTTTATCATATTTAATTAGGTAATTTGTATCCTTACATTTTAAGAAATCGTGTCGTCTTTGTTCTTAATTTAACGAAGTTTCACCATGAATTGGTTGGATTTCATCGTATTCAAAATACTTGGGGGAAAAAGACCAAAATTTATTCCTTTACTTTTGATACATGGCTTCAAATAATTTGATAATATGATCCGACAAAGGTATGAATGACCCTAAGTGGAATGAATGATATAACATAGATATTTGTATAGTAAAGAGGTATTGTTGGTTTTTCTACCATATCACTGGTAGAATATGTGCAGCGAAAGCAAGCAAATAGACCAGACATCAAATATATGTAAACTAGACAATGCTATAATCACAAGATTAGAAACACTAACCTCTTGAGATCGTTGCACAAATCTTCCACATAGCAAGAATCCAGGGCTGCAGTCTTCTGCTATATGCTTAGTAAAATCTTAGACGGATTTGCTTTGAGTGGGCAAGAACAATATAACTCTAAAAGTGAGTTATTGCGTGAAATTAGTCTTCCTTTAATAGACTTATTTTTGGCCGAAATTATCCTACCAAAACGTGTAGGATTCTGCTTTTACAAGTAGAATCCTACTCCAGCTCTACTAGATGACTTTTCTCCCAAGTCACTTTTTACTCAAGTCTTGTCCAGGTTTTTACTAGGTATAGTAGGGACCACAGAAATAATAAGAGACTACCAATTATAGCATTAATTCGAAATTAGCATGAGCTAATTCTTACTATAATTAATTGCAATTTATTCCACTAAAAAACTGCAATTGAACTCCTCAATATGAATTTCAAAAATTCAATAACACTTATGTTAACTCCCCATGTTAAGATCTCAAATACCAGTTAATTAAATTAAATCACTAAAAATTTCATTTAATCAACTAATTAAATCCTTTACAATTCCGCTTAAAATATTTCATGTGACGGATACAAAATCCACCGGCCGAATTTTCATATGAAAACTTATAAGCTTACATAAAGGGTATTATCAAAATCAAAACCGAGCCATGGATTCTATCAACTAATTATTATTCACAAATGTTATTCGTTATTGTCAAATCTATTAGGCATACACTAACTCTGAATAGAGTCGTACCTTTTGATAAATCAAAACAATAAATAAATTACATTGGTCATAATAATTATATCAAGATTAGAAGTATAAGCTCATTTAATGGATTAGAGAACATGTTTTATATATTCAATACAAAAAATATCTTTTCTCTACTTGGTCCATTCAATATACACTGAGTATACTAGCACAAGAAATTGGAGTAAAACTACTCCCATAATCAAGACAAATTATACTATAATCTTGTGCTACAATCATCAAGATATTTTGTCCAATAATATCTTTGATTACGAACATAGTTTATTAATTATGAGAATCAACAATTTAATCTTCTGTGCATGAGCTTAGACTTCATATACTAAATTGTCTACTACATAACTAAAAGGACACACATGTAACAAATGATCTATTTAAAATAGTACTTTATTGAATTGAATAAATTAAATAAATAATTGTTCCATAAAGAATAAAATAAAATACTATGTCTAAACCGCATGGTTAATAGTATATCCCAACAATCTCCCACTTAGACTCATAACCATGCGCCTACTATTCTAACACCCATTCCTTCTACATGCTTGTCAAAAATCTTCTGTGTCAAACTCTTTGTAAACGAGTCTGCCAAATTGTCGTCTGACGCAATCTTCAACACTTTTGCATCACCTCTCTGAGTTATGTCCCGAATTAAGTGATATTTATGCTCAATATGTTTACTCCTTTTATGGCTTCTTGGTTCCTTCAAGTTTGCAACTGCACCACTATTGTCACAATAAAGTACAATCGGTGCTTGAACCGAAGTAACTACATTAAGCTCTTTCAGAAAGTTTCTGAGCCAAACAACCTCTTTAGCTACCTTAGATGCAGCCACATATTCGGCTTCCATGGTGGAATCAGCAACACATGATTGCTTGATGCTCCTCCAACTTATGGCTCCACCTCCTAAGGTAAAAACATATCCCGAGGTAGATTTTCTAGAGTCTTTATTTGACTGGAAATCTGAATCAGTGTAGCCAATGGGTGCAAGATCACCTGAGTGATACACCAACATATAATCCCTAGTCCTTTTCAAGTACTTGATTATTTTCTTAATGGCAGTCCACTGTTCTCGTCCAGGGTTAGACTGAAATCTACTAAACATGCCAACAACAAAGCATATATCAGGTTTAGTACATATCATAGTATACATGAGACTCCCTACAACAGAAGCATAAGGGACCGCCTTCATCTTTTCTATCTCATCAGTCATTTTTGGGGACTGATCTTTCGACAGAGATATTCCATGTCTAAAAAGGAGATAGCCTTTCTTAGAATCTTGCATGCTAAATCTGGTGAGAATAGTATCAATATAAAGTGCTTGGTACAAGCCTAATATCCTTTGCTTGCGATCTGGCATAAGCTTGATCCCAAGGATATGTGCTGCCTGTCCCAAGTCTTTCATATCGAAACGTGAGGACAACCATTCCTTTACTGAATTCAACATGCTCACATTATTTCCTATGAGAAAAATATCATCTACGTACAAAACCAAAAATTTAAATTTATCTCCATTCCACTTCTTATAGACACAAGACTCATTTTCACATTGATTAAAATCGAAGGTTTTAATCGATGCGTCAAAACAAGTGTTCCATGCTCTAGAAGCTTGTTTCAATCCATAAATGAATTTCTTTAATTTACACAACATGTGCTCATTGCCATTTTTAATGAAACCAACTGGTTGTGCTATATAGATGCACTCATCAAGACTTCCATTTAGAAAAGGCGTCTTGACATCCATTTGCCAGATCTCATAATCGTAATGAACAACAATGGATAAGAGAATCCTAATGGATTTAAGCATGGCTACTGACAAAAATATTTCCTCATAATCGATCCCTTATTTTTGAGTAAACCCTTTTGCAACAAGACTTGCTTTAAAAGTTTTCACTTTTCCATTCACTCATCTCTTTTTCTTATAGATCCATCTACAACCAATGAGTTTGACTCCAGTAGGTGGTTCTACAAGATCCCAGACTTGATTGGAGTACATGGACTCCATTTCAGATTTCATAGCAGCAACCCATTTATCAGCATCTGTATTCTGTAGTGCTTCGTTGTAATTAATAGGTTCTGTATTAGGCTCTTCAGGGATTCTATCATAAGATTCTCCCAAGAGCGCAAACCGGAGAGGTTTTCTAATAATTCTCTCACTACGACTAGTCACTATAGGTGGAGGCTGATTTTGTTGTTGAATCACAACATCACTTTATGGAACTGAAGCCTCAATGTTATCCTCCACACCTTGCGGTGCTGGGATATCATTAACTTCTTCCTGGAGTGCAGGTTGCAGAACAATTTCAGGTTGTTCAACAATCTGAGGTTTCTCAACATTACTCCCACTACTTTGGGGTAGTGAGATGTCATTGCTCTTGTGCAATGTGCTGCCTATTGACATTTCTCCCACTATGATAATGCAGTGGTATATCAATACTGGCTTCCGGGATATGTTCTAGAGATGAGTCTTTAGTTACTCCATTATTTAATTCCTGTAAAACTAGTTTACTTCTAGGAATATGGTTCGTTAAATAGCCGTCTTCTAAAAATCTGGTATTTGTCGTAACAATTACCTTCTTTTCTTTGGGACAATAAAACAAACCGCCTTTATTTCCTTTTGGATATCCAATAAAAATGCATACTTCTGTCCTTGATTCCAATTTATCCGCTTTCCCTTTCACCACATGTGTTGGACAACCCCAAACTCGAATGTGCCGTAAACTTGGCTTGCGCCCAGTCCACAAATCTACTGGAGTTGAAGGTACTGACTTTGAATGAACCAAATTTAGAATGTAATTTGCTGTTTCTAAAGCATATCCCCAAAAAGAAGAAGAAAAATCAGAATAACTTAACATTGATCTACAAATTCCATAAGGGTCCTATTTCTTCTTTCTGCCACACCATTTTATTGTGGTGTTCCTGGGGCAGATAATTGAGATGTAATTCTACTATCTGATAAGTATATATGAATTCCTCAGAAAGGTATTCACCACTACGATCAGATCTCAATGTTTTGATATATTTATCATGCTGTTTCTCTGTTTCTGTCTTAAATTCTTTGAATTTCTCAAAGCATTCAGACTTACGTTGCAACAGATAAATGTATCCATATTTTGAGTAATCATCTGTGAAAGCCACAAAATACTCAAAACCACCTCTTGCTTGTACATTCATAGGGCCACACAAATCAGAGTGAATTAATTCTAGCTTATCGCTGGCTTTATTTCCTTTTGAGGAAAAATGTCTCTTGGTCATTTTACCTTCTAAACAGGATTCACATGTTGGTAGTGACTCCACTTTCAATGAACTCAAAGGCCCATTAGAGACCAATCTCAAAATCCTATTTAGATTTATATGACCTAGACGTAAGTGCCACAAATAAGTTTGACTCAATTCGGAAATATGTTTTCTTTTATGTGGCAGATTAATGATATTTAATTCTTTTGGTTGTTGTAGCACACGATGAGATATATCAAGAATAAAAAGGTCATGTACTCTAGCAGCAGTGTAGATAAAACGTTTATTAAACTTAATAACAATAGAGTTATTAGCAAAATAAACATTATAACCAGCATCCATTATTTTCGAAATCGAGATCAAACTCCTTCTATAGAAGGTACATAGAGAACATCTTTTAGAACTAAAATTCTATCACTACTAAACGAAACTATAATATCTCCTAAAGCTAAAGCTGGTGCTGGCTCGCCATTGGCTTGAAAAACGCAAACTTCATTCTCACTTAGCCGCTGCGTTTCCTGAAACCCCTGCAAAGTAGTGCAGATATGATTAGTGGCTCCCGAATCTACACACCAAAACATGGTAGAAACAACCTCTAAACAAGTTTCAACGACATTTAAATTTGAATTACCTTGCTTATTCAACTTTGCCAGATAGGCAGGACATTGCTTCTTGTGATGCCCAGGTTGCTTGCAATGATAGCACTTGCCTTTGGGCTTTTTCACACCAGCCGCACCACCAGGTGCCAAAACCTTTTGAGCCTTATTCTTTTTCTTGCTGCCTTTCAACTTAGAAACTGAAGCTTTCTCAACATTGAGTGCCACAACTGGAGCTTGTTGTTTGATAATAGATTCTGCCGCTTGCAGCTTATTCAATAATTTCTCTAGTGACAAATCCATTTTATTCATGTTATAGTTCAAGCAAAATTGTTGAAAACTGTCAGGCAGAGTCTGCAGGACCATCTCAACTTGAGACTCCTTATCAATCACAACTCCAAGGACCTCCAGTTTATTCAGAAGACTCATCATCTTCTGAACATGGTCCCTAACAGATGATCCTTCAACCATCTTGGTGTTCAAAAGGGCTTTCATGGCTGTCTGCTTAGCTGCACTATTTTGCTCACCGAACATCTCTTTGAGACTTTCGAGCATATCATAAGTAGACCCCATAGACTAATGCTGATGTTGCAAAACATTTGCCATCGAGGCAAGAATGTAACATCGCGCCATCTCATCTGCCTTGACCCATTTGTCATAGGCCTTAACCTGATCATCAGTAGCATTTTCAAGTTTTTATGGGCACTCCTCAATGATTATAAATTTGTATCCTTCAGCAGTTAGGACAATATCAAGGTTTCTTTTCCAGTCAACATAATTCGGTCCTTCTAACTTGTTTTGGTTCAGAATTGAGGTAAGTGGGTTGAATGAAGACATGGTTAATCTGAGACATATTCACATTAAATAGATCATTACTTATGTATTTAGAATAATTAAATTCAAAACAGCACAATACACATATAACCATGCTCATTGAACAGTTAGATTCGTTAGGGAAACTTAACTATTCATGCAAAATATATGAGTTATGTAAGATATTTACTCCATAAATTAAAACAAGACCAACTCAGATGGAGGTAAACTGTTAATTTAAGATAGGTAAATATCACTTTTATAAACTCTAGTTTCATTGAATCAACATGTAACTCCGTTGGAGAGTTAATACAAGTAATCAAAATAACTAGAGGCAAAACTATAGTAATCAGCTATAATGAACTTATCCGATGTGGAAAAAGACCTATGTCAACATATAAATTTATTATATTACTGTAAAACATGATTGAAAATCATTAGAATTGAACTCTACCATCACTGATATCTTTTTTAAAAAAATTCTTTTTTTTTTAAAATTCCAGAAAATAGAAAAGGCCAAAAACTCATCTAAACGACTCTGAATGCCCAAAAAATGACGTACATCATCAGCAAAGCTGATGTGTTTTGCAAACTGGGCCATTTCCGATGAACCTACAAAATTTGAGGTCAATCGGAGTTTGACAGAATTTCAGAATTCCAAATTCATGACCTATTACTAGAATTCTGTTTTTGGCGTTTTTAAGGGTTTTAATTATTTTGACTGGTTCAAATCACATAATATACAGATATATGTTAAAATATAATTTCAGAACTCAAAATAATAATTTTTATTATTATTTAATAAAAATGTGTTCAGACAAAATTGTAAAAAAGCAGTATGTTTTTCACTGTTCAAAAAACGCCACTGTTCATAATTCTGTATATTAATCCAAAATTACAGAACTAATATCATACAAAACAATCAAGTTTTTATTAATATAACACTCTCTCTGATTATGGATGAAACGCAACTAAAACAGATTAATAATATTAATTCATTATTTATGCATATGTATATTAACTCATAATTACAGAATTAATAGCAGTCACGTTTTTATTTTTTTTAAAAATGCTATTAATCAAAAACGTAATTAAATAGTCTGTCATTAAATGTAACACCACTGTGTATGCATGTGTATATTAATTCATAATTTCAGAATTAAGATACTAATAAAAATATTCACGTTTTTGACATAGAATAATTATACCAAAAATGTATCATTAAACAACACATTTTAATATTACTCTATTCATGCTGTATTACATTATCTAGTTAGGATGTAAGACAGCGTCTGATACCAATAGTAAGAACATGCGCAAAGGAAGCAAGTAAACAAACCATGCATCAAATAAATATAAACTAGACAATGCTATAATCAAAAGATTAGAAGCACTAACCTCTTGAAATCGTTGCACAAATCTGTCACAAAACAATAATCCAAGGCTGCAGTCTTCTGCTATATGCCTAGTAAAACTTTGGACGGAGTTATAGGGTGAAATTAGTCTTCCTTTAATAGACTTATTTTTGGCCGAAATTATCCTACCAAAAACGTGTAGGATTCTGCTTTTACAAGTAGAATCCTACTCCAACTCTACTAAATGACTTTTCTCCCAAGTCACTTTTTACCCAAGTCTTGTCCAAGTTTTTACTAGGTATAGCAGAGACCACAGAAATAATAAGAGGCTACCGATTATATAATTAATTCGAAATTAGCATGAATTAATTCTTACTATAATTAATTATAATTTATTCCACTAAAAAGCTGCAATTGAACTCCTCAATCTGAATTTTGAAAATTCAATAACACTTATTTTAACTCCCCATGTTAAGATCTCAAATACCAGTTAATTAAATTAAATTACTGAAAATTTAATTTAATCAACTAATTAAATCCTTTACAATTCCGCTTAAAATATTTCATGTGACAGATACAAAATCTACCGGCCGGGTTTTCACATGAAAACTTATAAGCTTACATAAAGGAGTATCATCAAACTCAAAACCGAGCCATAGATTCTATCAACTAATTATTATTCACAAATGTTATTCGTTATTGTCCAATCTATTTGGCATACACTAACTCTGAATAGAGTCGTACCTTTTGATAAACCAAAATAATAAACAAATTACATTGATCATAATAATTATATCAAGATTAGGAGTATAAGCTCATTTAATGGATTAGAGAAAATATTTTATATATTCAGTACAAAAAATATCTTTTCTTTACTTGGTCCGTTCAATATACACTGAGTATACTAGCAGAAGAAGTCGGAGTAAAACTACTCCCATAATTAAGACAAATTATACTATAATCTTGTGCTACAATCATCAAGATATTTTGTCGAATAATATATTTGATAAGGAACATAGTTTATTAATTATGAGAACCAACAATTTAATCTTCTGTGCATGAGCTTAGACTCCATACAGTAAATTGTCTACTACATAACTAAAAGGACACACATGTAATAAATGATCTATTTAAAATAGTACTTTATTAAATTGAATAAAATAAATAAATAATTATTCCATAAAGAATAAAACAAAATACTATGTCTAAACCGCATGGTTAATAGTATATCCCAACAATCACTTGTTTCAATTAATATCTAAACGTTATTATCAATCTTTGATACTCATAAATTTTATACAATATTCTATTTAGGAATATTAATATTAACATTAATATTAAATCTTAATATATACCAATCAACTCTCTCAATATTTGTTACATTGTTCATTTATTTCGATGCCTGTCAAATCTCAATCCTTCACTTCGAAAGAGAAAATCCCATGTTACGTGCACAACAAAAAAGGAAAAACATCTATAAACATACTGGGAAGAGAAAGCTCGGTTTCATGGCCCGCCACATCATCATGCCACGTAGGTGCCACTTGGCGTATATTTTTGTCATATAGAAATCTTACATAGGAAAGATGCTAGAACTTGTAGGAAAGTTCTAGAGAAATATAGAGGTTTCCCTAGGAAGACCCTAGAACCCTATGGATTTGCTAGGGAAGTCCTTGGAAGATTCTAGCTTTGTAGAGAACTCTAGAGGGAGTCTTACTTGTAGATAATAAGGGACTTGTGTAACTATTATTATTTACTCACTAGCCCCTTGGAGACTAGTATATAAAGGGGGACATTCATATGTAATTCAGCAGGCAAAACAATCAAGTTCTCTCTAATACAAAAGCTTCCTTTGGCAATTCTCTTGTGTTCTAACATTCCTTAGCGATATTGAGTATAGTAAGACTGACTTGGCATAGCAGAAACGTGAGCAAGTTGTGCAAGATCGTATGAGTTGTCAAGTGTCGCACATGCACTTAGTTAAGGAATAAAGACGTGGCAACGTGGTATCAGAGCAAAGGTTATGACTAAACGAATGTTAGATATAATACAAGAGATCACTAGAAGGAAGCTTTGTAGGGAACCATGGTCAAAATTACCTAGGGAGTGGTACTTGCAAAAGGGACCAATGTGAAGGTCCTATGAAAAAGCAGCATGGCGGTGCACAGGACTCACGCGAGGTGGAAGACTTAATTTGAAGGATGGAAAAGTAATTTGAGGTAGTCAAGGAGGATGGCGAAGTTGTTAAGGTGCACAATGCCTCAATGTACGTGACCGAGGTTGCCGCGTTATGGTAGCGTCAAAAGTGTACTTACATGGAGTAGGGATATGAAAGATTGAGACGTGGGAGCAGTTCAAGATAGAGTTGAAGAAGCAATTGCACCCGATGAATGTGGTGTACGAGGCTAGGCGGAAGCTAAGGGAGCTCCGATAGACGGCCACAATTCGGGAGTATGTGCGCGAGTTCACTGCCTCAATGTTGCAAATCATGTCATTGTCTGAGGAAGATTCCCTCTTCTATTTCATGGATGGGTTGAAAAATTGGGCAAATAAGGAGTTAAGAAGACATCAAGTAGCCAACGTGTACGAGGCCATAGAAGTAGCCGAGTCGCTCGTCGACTTCAAGATGGAGCATGCCAAGTCCAAAGAAGGCAATGCCAAGAGATTTAGGCGAGATCATGACAAGAACAACGAGAAAGGCATAGCCGAGGTATACAAGGGCAATGACAAAGGGTCATCCCATAATGGACTGGGGTCCAAGAGAAACGGCAAGGGGAAGGAAAATAGTAGCGAGTACATGCCTAAAGGGAGGGTGATAATTCTGTAAAGGATCACATCAGACAAGTGAATGCCAAATTCAGGGAGGCTTGCAACAATGATCGGGAACTTTGATCAAGCACACAAAGGTGACACAGGAGGGACTACCTGTATTAGGGGGACGCACTTGGAATCTAAGTCGAAAGTAGGGGATTCCAAAGCATATATTGGCACCATGAAATGGCGCATGGTGGTTGCAAGAAAAGTTGGGCGGACTTAGTTAAAGAGGATGATGAGTTACAAAGTGATGGCACACTATCAAACTTGGATGATGCACCAAGAAGAGGGGTTAAGTTTTCTAGCAAGGCTGTGACCACGAAGGGCAGCAAAATAGGGAGTGGAAGCATGGACCCGATGCTTCAGAAGCTGCTAGATTAGGTTGAGTCATGGGGAGATTCAGGCCTTGAGCAAGGAGAGGCATCCGATGGGCGGAGGATCAAGGTCATCATTACTAGCTGTCCAATGTACAAATGAGGCAATAAGAAAGGTGACCAATACCCTGTGACATAAGAAGATGAATCACTCCATAGAGCATCATGGATAATGGACAAAGATCTTCGGCGATGCCAAGGAAAGGTGCGCGTGTACGTGTCGATGAGTCGTGCCAAGGGCGGCACAAAATTGGGTGAGGGAGATTGTCATGGCCCGCTGATAGGGTCCAAGCCTACACTACTATTGAGTAGCGAGGGTGCTCGATGCAGTTTTAACCCAACTAGGTCGGGATTGAATCCACAGGGAGTTAATTTGTTTAGAATTAGGTTTATATCTAGGCTAAATGCGGGTTTTGCTCCTAATTACACTTCCACTCATTCGAGTTTGGTTATTGTATGCAATAATTGAAACTAAGTACAATATTTTTGCTGTTGCTTTTCACGTGTTTAAAGAGACTAGGGTAGTGACTTCCACCTGGGTGGATATCTAAGGGGTAGCAAGAACCTAGTTCAAGCTTGATTCGTTGGGGTCGTAATAGAGCTATCATACCTGGGCACTCACTCTATACCTCTCAGTAGTTTGAGTGATTTTGCCCAATTTGGTTTTCTCAAGTCCAAAAGGGTATTCATGCAATTCAAGTGATATTAGCTCAAGTCGGGCATTACTATCTCTAGGTTTAACCTTTAATTGGGGCTATGAATTTCTTGAGTTCACCTCAATTCCTTGTTAGCCTAGATTTCCTAGACTTAGTCCCTTTTTCTCAAAGATACTAAGTCATAAAGGCATGAATCAATATTTGCAACCATTAATTCTATTGTTCTAGCAAGAACTAGGCTAAATATCACTAACACATACACATTCAAGCCCTAAATTCAAATACCCATTAAATACCACACTAGAGTTGGGTCACAACCCTAGTTATGAGTCTAGCTACTCATGGAAATAACAAAAATTGAAGATGAGATGAAGATAAAGTTCATAATACTAGATTAAGAGATGAAAATCTAATGTTAAAAGATGAATTCTAGTACAAAATTTCCCAAAACGAAAAACCTAGTCACCTCAAGTGCTCAGATAATACATAACATAACCTAAAAATGACAAAAAGTTCTATTTATGCTAAGCTGAAATTTTCTAACAAAAATACCAATGTGGAGGTTGTGCGGCCGCATAATTCTGAGCGCGGACACACTCTTGCTTTCGCGTCTGCGTAATTCTGATCACGATCTGCGTTCTTCAATTTTGGATCTGGGTTGAGCTGAGTTTTGTGGACCACATAATTTCAATCGTGGCCGCTCAAGGGACTTTCGCGGCCACACAATTCTAGCATGGACCGCGTTTCTCTCTTTTGCTCAAATAATTAGTTTTGTGAATCTCAATTGTTGCGGTCCGCGTAATTCCAATCGCGACTGAACAGGGACTTTTACGGTCGCACATTTCTCGTGCGGACCACACTCAACATTTAGGCTGAAAATGTAAAACTCTGAACCTTCCTTTCGTGGTTCGCGTAAATATGCTCGCGGCCGCACAATATTTGTGCGGTCTGCGCTCCAGCTCTTTTTGTCCAGGCTTGGTTTTTTTTCAAGTTTTGACTCCTTTGTGAGTTGATTATGGTTCCTTTGGTTCATTTTGAACAATTCCCGCAAGCAAGCATATTTCATTAGTTTCCGGGAATATCTTCAAGCCTTTTTGGCCTAAAACACAAGTAAAAGAGAGCAAATAATAGGTTAAAATCCCTCCTTATCAACTCCCCCAAACTTAAGCCTTTGCTTGTCCTCAAGCAAATAAGGTAATTCTCACCTCCACAAGAAAAAAAGATATTTCAGCTGGCCTAAGGTGAATCCATCAAGCATCAATGGGACGAAAAATTACCCTCAACACATCATGTTATGACCTTTTGAATACCATAGTTCTAATGTGACACTAGAGCACCAAGAGTTGACTCAATTCATCTAGGAAGCTCGCTCTATCACATAGGTCATTGTGGATCCCAAACTCCTCCCCCTCTACTCTCCATGAGCAAATCTCACTTTAGAATGTAACACTCAAAACAAGGATTGTGAAGAAGTGCGTTCATCACTCTTAAAAGAATGCCACAAGTCCGGCTCTAAGTACCATAAGCTTGCCCCTTATGTAAATCCACTAATGTAAGCTCACTTAACATGAAATCATATAGGGTTTTTGCAGGAATGTAATGAAGGCTTTTGGATCAAGGTAGGACTTATGGGACTATAATGGTTTCATCTTTCCTTAAGCACTCCAATTTCTCATTTCGGCTCATACTTTCTTGACTCTTTGAGTCATTTTCTTCTTCCTTAGGGGAACTATAGAGACACATTGTCACTCTTTCTTGTTCATTACAATTATTTTTCTCCTTTTCTCATAATTTCATGCCGTTCATCATTGTGTTCTTTGAATCCCTTCAACCTTCACTTTCTTTTTGACATATTTATTTTTCTTTAATTCTTTTCTTCTTTGTGCCTTTTATCACTTTTCAAATCCCCCGTCTCTCCCCGAAACTTATGCTTTTGCCAATTTTTTATCATAAATGCTAAGGAAAGATCGGGTGCCAAGAGAGGATCATGATAAAACGGATAAAGGCTTGTAATGTGGCTATTGAATGAAAAAGGCTTGGCTCAAAGGGGTTGACTAGGGATATCACATTGGTAGGCTACAGAAGCTTTCAAGTTTCAAATTGGACCAAGGAGAGCCTACAATCATTTCTCAAGTCAAGCGACACATAGAATTTCGCCTAGACAAACATTCAGGGCAAGTTCTAGACTTATTGACACGGAACTTGGACTTGCAATTCAATACGTCACCTCTCAAGCTGCTGGATAGTTAAAGAGAACAGAGTCGTGGGCCCACAAAAACCCTAGCTAAGATGGAAAATCACAAATGGCCCAAGGAAACCACTCGATGATTGCTTAGTCAACTCAAGAGTCTAAAGGTCACAACTAGAGCTATTCTTTGCCAATCAACTTTTTTCTAACCATAAGGTCAAAGGTAAACGTGTTAGTACCAAGTGAAGCCTTCTTGAGACACTTTTATTCATTACTACTACATACCAAAACAAAAAGAAAACAGGCTCAATCCCTTAAGAAGGTTGTCACGCCATCCATCATTGGAAAGAGCCACCCAGTTCACACAACATCCACCTTTGGAAAGAACCGTGGAATTAAGAAAATCAAAGGCTTATTGTTCACACGAAACGTAAAAAGAAGCTAAAAACTTAAAAATAAGCTACTAAAAGAAATAAGAAGTTATGCCACTAAGGAAAAATAACGAAAGAAGTTATGAAGTAAACTACGGAAAGTAAACTGAATATGTACAAAATGGAGTAAAATGAATATATACATAATGGAAATGAATATATACATCGAATGGTAAAATTATATACATACCAAAAGTGAAAGTAAAGATAAAGAAAAAAATAGTATAATGGTTATTACATACCAAATTTCATCAAATCAAATGGAGCTCAAATCAATGGACCACCCCCCAAATAAAAACTAGCATTGTCCTTAATGCTACTAGCAAAATAAGAATAGGGAAGAGGGGAAGAGAGTAAAGAGAACTCCCTATGTGGTCTCTGTATGCATCGGGTCATGAACATGAGTAGGGTCCTCAGACCGCATGGGCTCATCAGCACCCTCCGTGTCATATAACTGGACCTCCAAATACTCTTACTGGGGGACTACGGGGTTGCTGAGCATCTGAATCATCTCCTCAACAGTATGTGCAGTGACAGCCGGCTCCTCACACTGGCCAGCTGCTGCCTTTGGTACCTCATGCTCTGCTGCATGTGCTGTTGGGGCTGTCTTCTTCATGATCAGGTCCAGTGGGATATCTCCAGCAGAGGCAATCTTCTCTACCTCCTTTATCAGCTTCTCCACTGACTCCTTTGAGGCCTGAGTCTTCCGTATTTTCTTTACCTGCTTCCCCAAATCCTTGATGGCTTTCCCATGTGTGTCAAGAGTCTCCAAGATCTTTTTCTGGTTGTTCAGGAGCTTCTTGGTTGCCCAGAAGCTCCTTCAATAAATCCTCCACTGATGGAGGTACCTGAAGCTATGGTGGGGCTGAAGACGGTGCTTCCACTGCACTGGATATGGCAGTCAACTTTGTGGTAATTTCCTGCATCCAGTTGTTGAGACTGGATAATGACGGTGAAAACCACAGTGTAGTCTGATATATGAAGGCATTAATAGTGGCACTGATATAGATGGCCCAGCGGATGGAGGAGGCATGGCTGCTGCTTCGATAGAAGCACCGACTGCTGTGGGAGAAATGAATTTTTAAAAGAAATTGTTTTCTGAAAAAAAAAGAGGTTTTTGAAATGAAATTATATGTGAAACCTGGGGTATCGGGCCCGTATTATGGTTCAGGAGCCCTGTACAGGTTCGACATAATATTTGTGCCATATCTGTGAAGTTTGGTAAGAAACGGACTTCATTAGATGTGGTTCGGACCGTAAATGCTTTAAATACCTGGGCAGAATATAAGTTTCCCAAAACGAGGGTTTAGCCATTTTTAACATACTTTTTGACTTCTAGAGCTCGGTTTTCGGCGATTCTTTGAGGTTTTTTTCACACAATTCGAATGGGTAAGTGTTCTTTAACTAGAATTAATTATATTTCATGACTTAGTTCTTGTTTTCATCATTTAATTTGTGTTTTGGGTTGAGAGAATTGTGGATTTTGAAAGAAAACTTCTAAAATGTAAAATCATGATTTGAAAGACCAAAAATTGGAAAAATTTAGTATGGGTGAACTCGTATCGGAATGGGTAATCGGAATTTGTAAAATTTGTCGGGTTCTGAGGTGCGGGCCCGGGGGTCGACTTTTGGGTCGATTTTTATGATTTTGTAAAGATTGAGACATTATATTCGAAATCAATCCTTATACATTTTATGTGTATTTTGAAGTTGTTTTAGTTGATTGTAAGCCGTCCGTAGGTCTTTCCGCCCGAGAAGTCTATTTTCGAGTACAGGGTTGTCGTCTTTAAGGTAAGTATCTTGCCTAACCTTGTGTGGGGGAACTACCCCTTAGGATTGAGTCTTCCTTGTTGATTGTAGTCCGAGTATGCGAGGTGACGAGTGTGTACTCGGACTTATTTGCAATTAGATTGGCCTTTTAGGATTCGTAGGTTCTTATATTACCTGTGTATGATTTGTAATTGTTACATTTGAATCCTTGGTTGTTAATTTCATCCCTTCCTGTTTAAATTAGAATTACTTGTTTTTGGATTCCTTCGTTGGCTATTTGACTTTACTTGACTTAACTGAATATTCTACTTCTCTTATCATCATGCTATATTTTCTTCCTAGCTTGCCTAATTGACTATAATTAGTGTCATCTAGCCTTATAGTTGACTAGCCGTAGTTGGAACATCTATTCGTTGGAGTCAAGCATGCCCGTGAGTCTTACATTGTGATTTATATGACTATTCCCTTAAGTGCTACTTAGGTCTAATTGTTAGACATTTATGTTATTGGTATTTCCTTGATGTTGCCTATTACTGGGCCTTTGTTGAAGTTGAGTTTATTCCGTGAAGTTAACTGTTTAGGTGAAGATTGGTTATAGATGTTTCCCTTGTCGAGATTGTGTGGTTTCTCTTATTATTCCGTTGTTGATGATGTTGTTTGATTTGTTGACTCCCTTGCCGGGATGTTATGGTTTCTATTACCGTTTATGCTGTTAATGAAATTGTTTTCATTGTTGACTCCCTTGTCGGGATGGTATGATTTCTATTGTTGTTTATACTGTTGATTATACTGTTTGCAGTTGACTCCCTTGCCGGGATGTTGTGATTTATGGTTCTTATTGTTGATTTCCCTTGTTAAATTATTGTTTATGTTATTTAGCACGAGGGGACATTCCGTGCCATGTTTATGTTATTTAGCACGAGGGGACATTCCGTGCCATGTTTATGTTATTTAGCACGAGGAGACATTCCGTGCCATGTTTGTGTTATTTAGCACGAGGGGACATTCCGTGCCATGTTTATGTTATTTAGCACGAGGGGACATTCCGTGCCATGTTATGTTATTTAGCACGAGGGGACATTTCGTGCAATGTTTATGTTATTTAGAACGAGGGGATATTCCGTGCCATGTTATGTTATGTTAGCACGAGGGGACATTCCGTGCCGTGTTTATGTATTATTATTTCCGTTGTTCCTGTTTGCTATTTAATGCATTTATGGGCAAGATTTGATATTCCTCCTGTACTGCATGGCAATTTCTGAGTTACAGACTGAGTTTCGGTAGATAAATCTTGAGGAGATTTTGATCAAGGGATTTTACTGAAAAGTATTATTGAAGAAGCAATGGTTTTGAAATGATTATATTGAATGACTTTTACATCGAAGGTATATTTGAAAAGTACTAGTCTTGCCTAAAATGATAATTGGAAGTCATTTATTGGGAAAACATCTTTGGGAAGTTTCGTATTTTGAAAGAAACTATGTTTTACGTAATTCTCTATATTAAATATACTTATATCTACTTTTGGAGAAAGTATGTTTTTCCATACTAAAATGATTTTATTTGCAAAAATTTTTCATATGAACTGTTGTTTAAAGATTTCCACCAGCCTATGGAGTTTAATGGATAAGACCCGATGTGAACAAACCGACGTAGAGTTGAGTTATTGGCGTTCTCTATTGTATTGTGTTTCCTTTCGGTTTGGCTTGTTTTGTTGTCCATCTTTCTATGTATTTTTATGTTGTTTCGTGATTGATTTCTATAATTTCCTTCCGCTTTATATTGTCATTGTCGTAAATTATTTCGTGAAGCCTTAGGTAGATGTAACATTCGGTCATTTCTATATTCATGTTATTTCTTTTGTAGACCAGTGGTGTCTTGACTAGTCCTCGTCACTACTCCACCGAGGTTAATCTTGATACTTACTGGTCACCGTTGTGGTATGCTCATACTACACCTTTGCACATTTTTGTGTGCAGATCCAGGTATATATTGTAGTAGCTGTGTGGATGATTGCCGAGGAGACTCAAGGTAACCTGTTGCTGCGTTCATAGGCGCCGGAGTCACCTTCTTTGTATTTATTATTCATACATTGTTGTATCTACTTCGAAACAGTTGTACGTAGAAGTTGTAGAAGATTCCTAGAGCTTATGACTTGTACTACCGGTTTTGGGAAAGTTTGTACATTCTATTGAGATTTTATATCGATACTGCTAGCCTTCTTTTATTATTGTTTCTATTAAGTAACTGTTAGGCTTACCTAGTCCCTAAGAATAGGTGCCATTACGATACCCAATGGAGAGAAATTTGGGTCGTGACATAGTGGCACTGATATAGATGGCCCACCGAATGGAGGAGGTATGGCTGCTGATCCGGAAGAAGCACCGACTGCTGTGGGAGGCAACTGATCATGTGGCCACTACCCCTGGCTCTTCAGACTGGCTAGTGGAGGTAGTGGCTTTACCCTTAGCTTTAGGGTTATCCGCTCCCTGGAGGTGATACCAGGAGAAACCCTTCTTTGCCTTCACCGCCACATTAAAGTGCCTCTTCTCTACCCCTTGGTCTTCGAGATACTCAGTAATGAAGTTGGGGTAAGTATAAGATCCTTCTTCTTTGTTGATTGCCTTGTAAATGTGGTAGGACATCAGGTTCCCCACATTAATCGGATAGCCCGCCATGATTCAAGCTACCAACACTGCCTGGGTGAGTGGAAGGATATTTTCATGCCGGCAAGGGTCAAGCTGGCTGCAGACGAATGTTGACCACCCTTTGGCTTCGAAGTTAAAGGTGGCTCTGACTATTGGAACTCCAGCTATGAGCCATACGGGTGTTGTCCCCGGAATAGCTAATATCTTAGCTAGCCATGGATGAGCTGCATCATCCAAGGCTAGATTCTCCAGATATTTTACTGCCTCGACATCCTCAAATTCGGCATATTTGTTCAGTTTGTGGCCATCAAACCGGATTTTCAAGTTCCGGACCTTCGTCATCGTGGTGCCCTTTTTGATGTGGGAAACATTTGCATAAAACTCCTTGACAAGGTATTCATTGGCACCTACCACTGTTTTGGTGAAATACTTCCATCATTTCTCTCCTCAAATTGCTTTAGGACATTTGGATTATGCGGGAGTAGGTCTTTGGTTATGAATTGTCGCTCAAGAGTGAGCGACCTTTGGGGACACCATTCCCAGAACTTGTCATAAGCCTTCTCACTCATAAATCTATCTGCCCACACTTCTGGTTTCCTTGACCTAGCCAGGCCACCCACAATTGTGTCACCCCCTCTCCCGTCATCCGGGACTTCATCATCATCATCTACATTTATTGGGGTCTGTGTAGTGGCATGTGTTGTAGCAGGCAGGGAATATGGTTTCGATGCTTGACTACCTCCCTCTGAGCTATCAGATGAACCAGGGGAGGAGGTAGGTTCATTGACTAAGCGAAATGGTCGTGATTGTAGCTCCGATTGAGGTTGTACAGATTCTCCCTCAGTAGTCTCTCGGGATGGGAGGTATTCACTGGTGTTCGAGGAGTCCGAAGGAGGTCTAACGAGGGTAGTCTTTTTGGCCACTACCCTTTGGGCTGATAATGCAAGTTTTTCTTTCCTTTATCCCGGCCGCGGGAGGATTCTGCCCTCCCTTTGGAAGTGTCTTCTCTACCCCGAGAACTCACTATTGTATGCAACACACAAGTAGTGAAAGACAGTTAGAATTGGGGTTCAACATGTGTTAAAGCATTACAGATGAAAGGAAAGTCAATGCTTCTCAAAACAGGGCAGCGACCAAGGAAGCATCGGTTTTTAATCTCATTATGACACACTGGTTATCCCAGCAACAACTCTTACTGTAACAGAACTAGGACCGTCAACTCCACTTGTAGCAGCGGGAATGTCTTCACCACCAGATATTGCATTAAGAGTTTCTATTGCATCAACGGTGGAAATAGAGAGCATGCTCGAAATATAATAGCTTGACCGCTTAGGCTCTTTTCATCTAAATAAATAGTAGACGTTCTACCCCCTTCTCCCATCCTGAGTCACAGGCAGCACCTTGAAAAGCATGGATGAGCCACATGCAGGGAAACTTGCATNATGGGACGGCCGTTCAGAGGCCGCAGCGGGACTACCATAGGAAAGCCCGCCCCCGCTAGCTAACATAGAAAGAGATTCCCGGATAGCAGTAGTCTCTATGTGAATCTCTTCCCGACCGGCCAGGCCGAATCGGGGCACCACTTGGGATGGGAATGGCTCAGCCCACATGCATCATTTGATGAAAGCACTCCAGTCGCCTCCGATGATTGGTTTGTCAACCACGCTTTCTCTCCCTCAAAACAATGCTCTGAACACGAAAGTGTGCAGTTCCGCCCCCTTCTCCCATGCTGAGTCACAGGCAGCGCCTCGGAAAGCACGGACGAGCCACATGCAGGGAAACTTGCACGTGTGGTTCTGGCCGGGGACCCCGGTATACTGTACTAATATGTGTAGGTTCCCGTAATTCGAGTGAGATTGTCATGGCGCAAAAGCAGATATGGTCCAGTATTCCCTTGTTCCCTGTATGCGGACCACACAAAAAGGAGTGCGGATGTGGACTACCCATCGTGGACCGCACAAAAGTGAGTGCGGTCGCGAAGAGACCAGGCTCAGACTACTGGTTCTATGAAGTTACTCAACTGCGGACCGCACAAAGATGAGTGCGGCTGCTAAAAACCCATCGCGGACCGCACAATTTTGAGTGCAGCGCATAAGCATTTTGTTGGGTCTCTAAATTTCAACTGTGCGGACCGCACAATTATGAGTGCCACCACGAAACACCAACCACGGACCGCACAAATTTGAATGCGGCCGCGAAGTCTAAGCAACTAACAGTGCCTTGAAACTAGGGTATCAGACCGCACAATTTTGTATGCGGTCGCATACCCTATCGCGGACCGCACAAAAGTGTGTGCGGCTGCGAATTCAAAACAGTTTGGCACTTATGAACACTTAATACTACGGTTTTCACTAATTATACAAGATTTATGGCAATTAAGCATGCAAAGCTACTAACCCCAGCCCCCATTATGCATTCAAACTCTACCCATATGTTTCTAAGCAAGGATTGAGCATCACACATTTGGCATGAACCTAAGCCTAACTAAAAAGGGAAACCAAAACAAATAAAAAAGAAAAAAGAAAAAGATGAAATTAATCATTGAAATGAACATACCAATAGTGAAGAGTAGTAGGAAATCAACACTTGATGAAAATGGGATGAGATTGAAAACAAGAAAAAATGAACAATGCTTTAGGGTTGTTTGAGAAGTCAGAGTTCGTAAAGTGTGAATAGTACTCAAAAGTCCTATTTATACTCTGACCACCAGTGACCCACCGACTTACCTGAGTGCGGCAGCGAAATATTGGCGCGGTCCATACTCTTTACCTTTTTATAGCTCAACATTAGATTCATGAGCACGGTCCGCGAACAATTGGCTGTGCCGTACAATTTGTGCGGTCCGCAAAATTTGACCCCGGCCGCGAACTCTTAAGGGATTTTGACAGGTTAAACTTCAGAGAGTTGGAAATTTCCATCATCCAGCCGCGCGACTGCGCACAGAATTTTGCGGCTGCAAAGTGCTTGTGCGGTTCACATAATTTCTGAAGCGTCCGCGAAATTTTATCACTAAACCAAATATTTTGCTTGTCAATTTCCTGCACTGCACAACCAATTCCTACATACACTTCACAACAAGTTAGTCTAAAACAATGTCTAATCTAAGAAGAAAATCAAAAGAAAGAAAAACACTTGGGTTGCCTCCCAAGAAGCGCCATTTAAGGTCACGGCACGACGCATGTTACCATCACTCATTTGAAATGGATCAACGCCACAACGTGGCTATCATCAATCTTGCCAAGGTAGTGCTTCACTCGGTGCCCATAGACTCTAAAGATCTCACCATTCTTGTTTTTCAAATCTAGAGCACCAAAAGGAGTCACATGTACCACTTCAAAAGGACCACTCCACTTTGACTTTAGCTTTCCCGGAAACATCCGTAACCGAGAGTTGAATTGAAGAACCCAGTCACCTTCTTTGAATTCTTTGTTCCGGATATACTTATCATGTAGGTACTTCATTTTGTCCTTATACAAGGACGAACTGGAGTAAGCATAGAACTAGAACTCATCAAGTTCATTCAATTGCTCTACTCGGAGATTGGCAGCTACATCCCAGTCAAGGTTCAATTTCTTCAACGCCCACATGGCCTTGTGATATAATTCCACCGGGAGATGACATGCTTTCCCAAATACCAATCGATATGCAGACATACCAATTTGAGTCTTGCAAGCTGTTCTATAGGCCCATTAAGCATTGTCAAGTTTCCTTGACCAATCAGTCCGATTTGCATTGACAATCTTGGATAGAATACTCTTGATCTCCCTGTTGGAGACCTCAACCTGTCCACTTGCCTGGGAGTGATAGAGGGTTGACACCTTATGAGTGACACCATAGTTGGAGAGTAAAGTGTCAAAGGCTTTGTTGCAAAAATGAGAACCCCCATCATTAATGATAGACCTTGGTGTGCCAAACCTTGTGAATATGTTTTTCTTCAAGAAAGCCACCACACTCCGTGCCTCATTGTCGGGCAAAGCCACAACTTCAACCCATTTGGAGACGTAATCCACATCAACAAGAATATAGGTGTTCCCACTTGAACTCACAAATGGTCCCATAAAGTCGATGCCCCGCACGTCAAAAATATCAATCTCGAGGATGGTAGTGAGAGGCATCTCATTCTTCTTTGAGATCCCACCGGTTCTTTAGCAATCATCACAATGCCTAATGAGCTCTCTAGCATCTTTGTACAAGGTAGGCCAATAGAATCCACAACTTAGGACCTTTGTAGCAGTTCTCGCCCCACCATGGTGACTACCATAGGGCGAGGAATGGCAAGCTTCAAGAATACTCAATTGCTCTTCTTCCGGAACACATCTCCGGATAACACCATCAGTGCAAATTTTGAAAAGATATGGATCGTCCCAATAATAATCCAAGCAGTCCTGTTTGAGATTCTTCCTTTGGTTTGAAGAGAGCCGGTCACAAGAAAGTTAGCCACATCGGCAAACCAAGTCATCCCGGTCAGAGAGGAGTTGTTCATCCGGAAATGAATCATATCTCGAGGCCATCATGGGGCCTCCCCTCCTCTTCCAAGCGGGACAAGTGGTCCGCCACTTGATTCTCGCTCACTTTTCGGTCTATGATTTCAAGATCAAACTTTTGTAGAAGAAGAACCTACCGCATCAACCTAGACCTAGAGTCCTTTTTACTCATCAAATAACGAAGTTCCGTGCCGCGTGATCGGTGTGCACAATCACTTTGGTACCCATGAGGTACGATCGAAACTTTTCCATGGCGAAGACAATGACTAATAGCTCTTTCTCGGTCACCATATAGTTGACTTGGGTGGCGTTCATGGTCTTTCTTTCATAATAGACCGGATGGAATATCTTGTTGCTAGAATCGTACATGAGCTCAAATTGTAAGCTCCAATTTGTGCGGTAATGATGGGAGTAGTAGTCAACCTATACTTGAGTAGCTCAAACTCTTTCATGCAATCATCAAAACACAAACTCGGCATCTTTTTCCAACAACCTGCACAAGGGGTTCACCACTTTTGAGAAATCCTTGATGAACCTACGGTATACCTAGAAAGCTCCTCATTGGCTTGACGGAAGTATGAGAATGGAGTTTTGTTATCACTTCAATTTTTGCTTTATCCACTTCAATAGCATTCTTGGAGATCTTATGGTCGAGGAAAATTCCTTGCTCAACCATAAAGTGGTACTTCTCCCAATTAAGCACTAAGTTGGTATCTTCACAACGGGCCAATACTTTGTCAAGATTATCCAAACATTCTTCAAAGGAATCCCCCACAACAGAGAAATCATACATGAAAACCTCGAGGAAGTCCTTCACCATATCCGTGAATATTGCCATCATACACCAATGAAAAGTAGCCGGTGCATTACACAAACCAAATGGCATCCCTGACAACGCAAATGTGCCATACAGACAAGTGAATGTGGTTTTCTCTTGGTCTTCAGGTGCAATAAGAATTTGGTTATATCCGGAATACCCGTCCAAGAAGCAATAATAAGTACGTCCGGCAAGCCTATCCAACATTTGATCAAGAAATGGCAACTAAAAATGGTCTTTCTGAGTCACTTTTTTGAGCTTTCTATAATCCATGCATACCCTCCAACCGGTGACAGTTCTTGTGGGGATCAATTCATTTCTATCATTTGTGATCACAGTCATGCCCCCTTCTTTGGGACACATTGTACTGGCGAAGTCCATGAATTATCAGAAATGGGGTACATAACCCCTGCATCTATCCACTTGATGATCCCTTTCTTGACTACCTCTTGCATGGCCTCATTCAACCTCCTTTGATGTTCCACGGATGGTTTTGAATACTCCAATATGATTTTGTGCATGCAAAAGGCGGGGCTTATACCCTGAATATCCGTCAATGTCCAGCCTATTGCTTTCTTCCTCCTTTGGAGCGCCGCAAGGGTGGAATCTACCTGCACGTTAGTTAAGCACGAAGAAAGAATAACAGGTAATGTGGAACAAGGGCCTAAGAACTCATACCTGAGGTGTGAAGGTAAGGGCTTCAACTCCAATGTGGGAGGCTCCTCGATTGAGGGATTTGTTGGTGGAGTCTTTCGGTTCCCAAGGTCCAAGGAAAGTTTTTGGGGCCCATATGTATAGGATCCCATTCCATGCAAGGCATTGACACATTCTACCAAGCCTTCCTTCTCATCCTCATCTTTATTTAATAACACAGCTTCCAAAGGGTCTTCAACATTAATCATAGAACTTGTGTCATCAACAATCACCTCAGTCACAAGATCCACAAACGAACACACTTCATTGCTATTACGCTGCCTCATTGACTTGCACACATGGAACACAACTTTTTCATCGCCCACCTAGAAGGTGATCTCCCCAACTTACACATCAACTAAGGCCTTCCCTGTATCTAGGAAAGGTCTCCCCAATATGATTAAACCTCATAGTCAACCTCACAATTGAGTATCACAAAATCTGCGGGAAGTATGGACTTGTCGACCTAAACTAACACAACATCAATTATCCCCAATGGCCTCTTCATTGTCCAGTCTGCCATTTGCAACCTCATGGATGTGGGTCTTGGTTTCCCAATCCCCAATGTATTGAACACAAAATATGGCATCAAATTAGTGCTCACTCCCAAGTCACACAAGGCTTTGGCAAAATCGGCACTACCAATAGTGCATGGGATTGTAAAGGCACCGGGGTCTTCTAACTGGAGCCATGGAATGCACAATGGCACACACTTGATGTGTCATTTTGATCGTTTCACAGTTCATTGACCTCTTCTTTGTTACCAAATCCTTCATGAACTTGGCATATCTCGACTTTTTGTTCTAGGGCTTCAACCAATGGCACATTTATGGATAAAATTTGAATCATATAAATGAATTTCTTGAATTTGTTCTCATTGTTTTTCTTTGCAAGCATTTGAGGATATGGTGGAGGAGGCCTTGGAAAAGGAGCCTTGGCTTTGGGCACTACTGGATCCGGTATGTCTATCACATGTTCCCTAGACGGGTTCACATCATCTTTTGTCTCCTCCACATTTTCATCAATTTCTATCCCCAGTTCATCATTTACTTGAACCTCATTATTTGGCTCATCATATTCTTGCACTACCACATCATCATCAATCACATTCTTTATTTATTGAGTTTGAGGTACTGGCAACTCCACCTCTCCCACTTCTTGTAGTAATCGCCATAGCATTCCCCGTGTTATTCTCACCCTTCGGGTTTACCACCATAACACTTGGTAGTGCCCCTTTAGGGCGAATATTCAAGGCTTGAGAAATTTGAACCATTTGGACTTCCAAGTTGCGGATAGAAATATTGTGGGGGGCTATTTGGGCATCGGAGTCGGTGTTTCTTTCCATCATTTGTTTGAACATATTTTCTATCTGTCCCATCTCGTTGTTGGAATAAGTATTACCTTGTGATGGATATGGAGACGGGTTGTTGGGTTGTTGATACATCGGGCGCCTTTGAAAGCTCGACCCCGATTCCCTTGATTATTGTTGTTCTAACCCCCTTGATTTCCATTGCCTCCCCAATTACTATTATTGTTGTCACCCTAATTTCCTTGGTTATTTACTTGATTACCCCAATTTTGATTGTTATTCCCCCAATTATTTTGATTGTTGTTGTTGCCACTATTCCAATTCCCTTGTTGTCCTTGGTTGGCCTAATTTTGATTGTTTCTCTGTGATCGCATCGCCACTGTTATTGATTTGGAGCATTGCTCCATTGACCTTGGTAATTATTGGCATCTAGAACCTCTTAACTTTGATCATCATAAGAGTCATCTTGATTGTACCCACTACGACCTTGCTCAAATTGATCCGGACTGTTTTGAACTTGTTGACCTCTCTGTCTTCTCTTGTTGACAATTATTTTTACTCCTTCTATGACATTTACTTGTTTTGGCCCCTGAACCAGCTGAAGCTGAGCCTTGGACAACTGATTCATGGTGGTTTTCAACTCTGCTATGGGTTTGATATTTTATACGTCAATACCACACAAGAGAGGGAGGGGGGGGTGATTTGTGTGGTGTCCAATTTTTGAGTGTTGTCGTTGTAGAAGGACATGGTTCTTCAATGTGTTCCAACTCGTACTGTTGCAGAATAATAAATACAGAAAAGTAAAGAACACAGAGATTTTTACGTGGAAAACACCTGGCTCAAAAGGTGAAAAATCACGACCTACTACTCAATAGGATTTTCTCCAAACACTTCACTACAACAATGAGCCAAACAACATTTACAAAATAAACTCTTTTATAAACCTTAGGATTAACTCTAACCCTTTGTGGCAAACTAGCCTCTAGCTATTTGCGACAAATTTCAAGTTAACTATAACTTGAACACTCAGTTCCTATTACAATTGCTTCTAGATAAAGCTGAAAGATACAATTTGTAATCACCTACTAAAAATAAACTAGACTAAAAGACAACAGATGGAACTGGTTCTTCTAGCTGGTTCAAGTAGCTCCAGATTCGCACTCTCCAATTTGGCTCGAACTAGTTGCAAAATTACTTCACAAATTTTGCTCTCAATTCTTGATAAATTTCTATTTTTGTGCGTCTATATACAATAAGAACAATCTGCAATTTATAGGAGTTAGTAGATAAGGAATTAACTAGAATCCTAATGCAACTCTTCCTTGGTAGAAGAGTTCTAGTCAAACTCAACTCCTAAATCCTTCCTTATCTTAGATTTTGTTCTTATTGAATAAGGAGTCCTTCTCCAATTTCGTTTTTGCAATCTTTTCGATCAGAAGATATCTCAATTTTACCAGAATACATTTATCTCATGCATGTGCATCTCATGTGCCTTTAACTCTGCTGGTCTATGTCACCTGTGATGGACCTGGTTCATCTCGGAGTTCCTTTGTCAATCTTCAAAACTATTTCCTTTCTTGGGCCAACAAATTCCCCCTTTTTGATGATGATAAACTTTGTGCTTCAGGCTTGTTTCATCTTAGTCCAACATTGGAACATATAATAGTATTAAGCATTTATCACAAAGAACCAGGTTCATTAGGTTATAAATATCACATGTTCAGAGCACAACCTATCTTCCCCCTTTTGGCATCATCGAAAAGTTGCAAAAATAATTGTGTGAATCCTAGATTTTTAACACTTACTCATGGCCATTTGGGAAACTGCATATGCAATCATGGATTGATCATCAATAATCAACTAAAAATTCAAACTATCAAAAAATAGAGATACTGAATCAGAGCAAAAAACATCAGATTTCAGTGATAAGAGCGAATACGATTCTGCCACAATCCACAAAATAAAACAATAACACTTAAAACATGAGCAACAAACAAAAATTATGAATATGGGTCATTGAAAGTTCTAGGCGGGCTAGGAAATTAAGGCTTGGAAAAACTGCAGACCTGGTTCATTTAGCCAAGATGGATGGTTCAGCAAACTTAGAAA